>LCZG01000074.1:101081-121837 GCA_001483325.1 Huntiella savannae | reverse complement strand
TATAACGGAACGGAGGAGGATGTCTATATCAACGGCGATTTACCTGATTGGGTATTTCTAGTCGAGTTTGATGGGGATGGTTACTAAAAGTATTGTGATTGAGGTGATTTGTAGTTTCTTGGGTCGTAGGTTGAAACTTTGGTGGCATACATAGTTAGCTAATAGACGTCACGAGCTGATTTCTCTCCCTTCTGTCCGCATGCACCAAATCTCAGATTCGTATTCTCCCTTCCTCTAGACACTGTTTCTTGCGTAGATCACATCCATTCAGCTAACAAACTTTCCAAATGGCCCTTTTGCTTGGTTGTCGTTTGAATCATGTTCTTCTTCTCCCCGCATTTCTTGTAGCGTTGAAAGTCTAGTTTACTCTGGTGGGTCACATGTGACATGGCGTAGGACATGGATAGGGATTACATGTTTACTGTACTTGGTTCTATTCATGCGGTTATTCCATCGTTATGGCGGCTGGTAGTCTTCTAACTACCGCTATTTCTGGGGAACCTAAAAAAATTCAAAGGAGTCTCTACCCGCCACTAGACAATTCAGCCTGTTCGTTTCTCTTGGCTTTGATATAGCCGCTAGTCTAACCGTAACGATGCATGTATACCTCGGAGACTTATTCTTTGGAGTAACTTTAACCATCTCCATGATCTTAGCCGATATCCCATCTCCATTATCAACTACATACCTACGTATTTGCGTCATTCCAAACTTACACTTGAATCTGGCAGTATGGCCGAGTCACTTTCCCCATTTCTCAATTCTCTCTCCTCTTTCCTCCGCGTCAAAAAACGCAGAACCTCATTTTTTTTCTGTATATACATACGTAAACCTCCCATCGCCTTGTCATGAGAAAACAGCGGCTCAAAACTTCCCCGTCAAACCTTTCTATCCCTTTGTTTTTTATCCTCTTCTATGCTCCGAACCAATCACCTAATTCGTTTCGTAACTGTCCGACAAACTACCCTCCTCCACCGTAATAATCAAGACATACAGACAAACCTGTGTAGCCATTCGACTTCCTCTATACACCCCCAAGAAATATAGTCTCTTATTCCTCGTTCCCTGTCTTGTTCTGTTCGTCCTTCCGTCTGTCTGTCTATTGCCTGACCGAAGCGGCTTATCGGGCTCCAAACTTCCTTCCAAATCTTCCTGTACTCCTCAATGTCTCGCTTACCGATTGATTTGCACATCCACATGTCCGAGTAGCCTACTATCCGTTTTTTACATAACTTCTTGCCACAGCCGTTGAGCCGCCGTCTAGAATATCTTGTTTTCATCATCTTATTACATCAGATCACGTGAAGGGTTAAGTATCCAAGACATTACTTTTCACCTGTCAAGATAGTGTAAACACTAGGAGATGGCGAACCCTTAGTTCAGGCACCGTATATACTATGTCTCTGGCAAATTCTTTTGACGTTAGTTTCTGTAAAGTTTAATCGGGTATAAATGACAAAGTAGTATTCATCTTCCGACCAAAACTCGGGTCTCCGTAGATGGACCTCTCACCCTGTTTTCTTTCTTTTCCCCCGCCCCCCTCCGTAGCCCCACCACGGGACAAATTCGGTCTTGGCTTCCTTGACGGTGGTGGATACTTTTGTTTGTCTATATACGGCGTCACGTCACGTCACGACGGAAGGATTTCACTACTTTGCCAAGATTATGTGGAGTTTGCGAGGTGCTCGTAGTTTGTAATGGATTAGATATGACGAGGAGTAGTTTGGTTTTCTTGGTCTGCGTGTGCTGCGTGTGTCTACACCTATATGTGACGAGGAACTATGTGGGGCCGGATACGTCGGGGGAGAATGGAGACAAGTCTTGTGAGATGTCAGCGTTTTACATGCCCCGGTGCTTAGACATATACACATACACACCTACCGGATGCAAGCGAACAAAACAATTTTCCGTACATGTGTACTAAACTAAACCAAAGTTTTCCATTCTCTTTCTTGCCATCATTCTATCCCTCTAAATCACCATCAAACAACCCAAATTTATCGCATTCAGCACCAGTAAATCCTCCCTCTTTCCATTCTTACTGCCCCATACACGAATCCCAGTAACCCCACTAGCGCCGCTGTCTATCCGCACGCCCCTTAGGTAGTTCCGCCACACACCCCCATCCCCGTAGACCCGCCGAAGCGTGAATGAATGAACGAACTTTACGCACCGGCGCCGTAGTTTTGCACTTATGATACTCCATCATAGGGGTGGGGTGTGTGGACAGGATTGGAGGCCCTATGGATGTGCATAGCTATGACGAGTAGATTGATCGGATCCGTTTGTAGTTCTCGCTATGGATCGATGCATGTATAAAGATGGGCATGTGTCCCCCGGAATCTTGGATTTGAATCTTGGGAAAGACAACACAACTTGTTCAAGAGTTGATTTGTCTATATATACCATCTTGACTTGGATATTCATACTTGTATCCGTCTTATATACTCTTCTTGAGTACTTACATCCTTCACTACACTACACATCTATCCTTACTCCCACACAACACATATTTCACCATGGGCTTAATACCCAAATACTTCGGCCTACGAGGCAAGCCTCTCAACCTCGCCATCGGTCTCTGTGCCGGTAAGTTTCCGCACCAAAACTCCCACATCCCGTAACCTCCATACTAACCTTCCCAGGCATGGACTTCCTCCTCTTCGGTTTCGACCAAGGAGTAATGGGCGGCATCCTAACCATGCGCGACTTCCTCGATCTCTTCCCCGAAATCGACACCAACCGTGGTCCCGACTCCGAGAAGAACCTCCGGTCTAACCGCCAAGGTATCGCCATCGGTTCCTACAACCTCGGCTGCTTCGTCGGTGCCTGCCTTGCCATCTTCATTGCTAACAAGCTTGGCCGTCGTCGTATGATCATGCTTGGTACCTCTATCATGATTATCGGTGCTACCCTTCAAGCTACCGCCTTTAAGCTCTCTCATCTCATCGTTGGTCGTATCATCACTGGTCTTGGAAATGGTATTAACACTTCTACCGTTCCCACGTGGCAATCTGAAACTGCACATGCCCATGACCGTGGTGCCATGGTTATGGTTGAAGGTGCCCTGATTTCCGGCGGTATTTGCGTTTCCTACTGGATTGATTATGCTTTCTACAACACCCCCGGTAGCACTGCCTGGAGAACTCCGCTTGCCTTCCAAGTTGTCTTCTGTGTTGTCATTCTCGCTTCTGTTTGGAACTTGCCCGAATCTCCCCGTTGGTTACTTCTCAAGAAGCGTGAGGAAGATGCTCTCCACGTTATTGCTGCTCTTCGTGACAAGGATATTGATGACCCCGCTGTTGCTAACGAGTGCACCGTGATCAAGGAGACTGTCCTGGAGATGTCCAAGGGTAAATTCTCCGACCTGTTCACCATGGATGAGAACCGTCACCTGCACCGTGTCGTTCTTGCCTACATCAACCAGATGTTCCAACAGATCTCGGGTATCAACCTTATCACGTACTATGCTCCTGTCATCTACAAAGATATGGGCATGAGTGACACCACTTCCCTTCTCTTCGCCGCCTGTGGTGGTATCGAATTCTTCATCATGTCTCTCCCCGCCATCTGGCTCATTGAGCGTGTTGGTCGTCGTAAGCTCATGGTCGTCGGGTCAGTCGGTCAAGCTATTTCCATGGCCGTTTGCTGCGGCGCTACTGCTTACAAGCATAACAAAGCCTGCCAGATTCTTGCTGTCGTTTTCCTCTGGGGTTTCAACACTTCCTTCGGTATCGGTTGGTTGGGTATGACTTGGTTGTACCCCGCCGAGATTGTCCCCCTTCGTATCCGTGCCCCCGCCAACGGTCTGTCTACCAGTGCCAACTGGATTTGGAACTTCATGGTCGTCATGATTACTCCCGTTTCCTTCTCCTCCATTGAGCACTGGACCTACCTCATCTTCGCCGTCATCAACGCTCTCATCATCCCCTGCGTCTACTTCTTCTTCCCCGAGACTGCCTACCGTTCTCTGGAAGAAATGGATATCATCTTCCGTAAGGTCAAGGGTGTTTCCGGCTGGTGGAAGGTTGTCCAGGTTGCCAAGGATGAGCCCCGCCACTACGACCGTCGCGGTAACTTGATTCTGGCATTCACTGAGGCTGAGAAGCCCGAGATTTCTCACAGCGAGAACCAGGAGAAGCAGGTCGACAGCGCCACTGGTGGAATTCTTGGTAACACCAGCAGCCAGGGTTCCGTGTCTGAATCGGTTTAGGTGTTTTGTTTTGTTTAGTTTCCTTGTTCTTTCTTGCTTTGTCCTTGATGGTGGTGGTGCAGATTTGTTTTATGATACCATGGCATGTATGTACAACTTGTTGGTAGCCGGGTCCAAAAGTATGGCGGCAAAAATACATAAAAGATTGAATCAATGGTGTGTTGAACTAAAAATCAAGCATTGTGACACGTGATAACATATCTGGGCGTAAGCATGCAGTCGATCTTGGTTTGTCGTGATAACAGTGGTTCACACCTCGAGTCTGTGTACCCTCAAGTACCCAATCAACGAGTCCAAGGGAGTTCCAGACTTTCCTTGCCCACAAACGTCAAAATGAGGCAAAAGTAAAAAGATCAACATACAACACCGGGTATTCGCACGTGGTCACCCACCGTACTACTAATCCAGCGCTCTGTGGCTTGACTATGGGGGAGCAGACGGGACCCCGTATTTTCCGCAGGCTATGGTCGTATGTGCCAGAATGTACCCAATCATGCTCCATATTCCTCCCTGGCTAAAACTCGGGTAAATTGACCCGAAACAACCTATGACGACACCATCCGTCGCAAATGGAGTCGCAATTGCGATTGGCGACAAACAAGATAGCATTCCATTATGAAAACGGACATCCAATCGAAGTCTTTTGTATTTGTATTTTAGAAGACCACATACATCCCACTGTTCAAGTGACGTACACAGCCTGCCACCGCTTCAGCCACCAATAGTCAGCTACCCGCAGCAATACACAGGGTTCGCGCATCTCGCTTGGGAGGGGCTTCTTTGCGAAGTCTCCTTGGTTATGCTTCTTTACATTCAGGTTGTTACTTTATTTCACTCGTACAACTTCAATATCTGATAGTTGCGCAACACTGTAACACGGGTTATTTCGTGCCTAGATTATAGAGTTGCCTGGTTTAGTTGACTACGTGTATACCTTCTGTTGATGTTACAATCGTGATCGCGACTGTATATGCGCCGCGGCGAGATTGTCTTTTCCCTTTGACTTGTTCACCCTTTGAAACACAAGTCCTTTATTCTTTAACCATTGACGTCACATGCCAGCAACAAGGCTTTCACCATTCATAACCAACACTGCTATATTCATCGTCATCTTACAATTACCATGTCTCAACAAGACTCTATTTCTATACCCCCCTCCTTCCTAACTCCTTGGTCTGCCGCTCTTCATGCCGCCCAGCAGTCAACGGCCACAGACTTTCCTGACTATCATCACTCCTCTCCCGAAAGTACTCTCGTGAATACATGTCTTCCCCGCTCTATTACTACCGGCACTGGGGCTAGCATTTACGAAGAGACCCTCCTTCCTGTATTTGGTCTTGCTCGGAGTGAAATTATCCTTGTAACCTGTTTCTGGGCTCCCTCACAAACACTTACATCTCTCAAAGAGACCCTCGAGAATATTGCCCTTCGTCGGGCAAGTGAGAGAAAGTTATGGGACCCGGAAAGACGAAAGGATAAAGCTAGTCACTTGCGAATTTCACTTTGTTTCTCCAGTTCTGGAGTTTTCCAAAAGTTGTTTCACACCCAGTCAAACCGCGGGTATACCTACAAACCCACCGAATGGGAATCCCTTGGTCTCCCTAGCCCGGAGTTGATGGACGAGGGTGGTATCCAACTGACGGTGCGCAGTCTTTTCTTCCTCCCGTTCAGCGTAATGCACCCCAAGTACCTCATTATTGACAGAGAGCGCGCCTGGCTTCCATCTTGCAATGTCTCTTGGGAATCGTGGTTTGAGATATGTATCGAGTTCTCTGGACCACTGGTTAACAACTTGCTTACCTTTTACAAGGCAACCTGGGACGCTCATGATGCGACCTCTCCCATAAACTACCCCCTCCCGGGTACAGCAGGGAGCCAGAATTCCCGTAATGGCTACACACCGAGTCTTACTGACGCAGGTAGTCAATACGAAAGCTTCACCCTCGGGTCACCGGCTAAAAACCGCCTCGATTTTGAGCCTTCAATGCCGTGTCCCGCTATCTTATTGCCATCCAGTCATCATAGTAATCCACGATTCCGCCCATGGTGGCCTTTTGGAAGAGGTGCGGATCCACCTATGACCCCGCTCAACGCCGCGCTGTTGACTTTGTTTAAAAATGCTCGTCGCAATATTGAGATTATGACCCCAAACCTGACGAGCGAACCTGCCATCGAGGCGCTTTTGGAGGCTTTGGGAAGGGGAGTAAATGTTACTATTCGAACTAGTAAGGGTATGATGGTTGTCGAACAGTTAATCACAGCTGGCACAACCACGGCCTGGAAAATCGCCGATATGACCAAACGGTATGAGAAGATGGTAAGGGCTCAGTCATATGCCGACCAGGATCTCGAACGGACTGCGGGCTCAGCGGTCGGTACACTCAAGATCTATTACTACCGACCAAATCAAGATGCTTCCAATTCTCCTAGTCATGACGAGCCGGTTTTAGCGCATGCTAAGATGATCTTGGTGGATAAAGAGTATCTTGTATTAGGATCAGGCAATATGGATAGGGCAAGTTGGTTTACGAGTCAGGAGTTGGGTATTTTACTTTACGTTCCGGGCTTTAGTGTTGAGGTGTGGAGTACCCCGTTAGGAAGTCGGCAGGAAAGAGTGTATCCTTAAATTGTTTGAGACTCAATATGAGATTGTCATTTATTTATATTAGACTTCGGAATAGACTGAGTATTATATTGCGTTGGAGTGGTATGTTAGGTGACACGATTGTTGAAATGGAAGTGAATTACCCTCTACGATAAGAATTCACGGTAATTAGCGTGGTTCGGGTAGATGAAGGAATCTGACAATGGTGTTGCACTTTGTAGACATGCCTGTGTTATGTACATACACTTGAATATCTTCAGCTTGAGGTAAACAAGAGCTTGTCGGCAGTGCTTCACACATTCACGGGACAGAAGGTTTTCTAATACTAAAACTGCAGAGTACAATCATAAACTTGGTCTAAGCAAGGTCCGTCATCAAACTTGCTCCAAGTACTTGACCAGATAGACCTGCACACCTAACACCATAATTTTCTCTGGGACTTCGAGTGATACATGATAGCTCAAAACTACAGGTATTAAGATCTATTGGTGTCCATGTGTGTTTAGTTATAGATGAAGATTAGAATCACATACAGGTAGCGTGACTGTCTCTGTAGAGGAAATGTGTTCCTTCATAATGTATCTCTTGACGTCTACCTCTTGTGTATACAAACATCTTGATTGTCTGTTGTCTATAGTGGTGTCACAGCACAGTAGGTAATGACATGGGAATGTGCAGACGAAACCTGCCTGATGTGGTGATTCATAGGTGGGAAATGTATAGCCCTAACCATTTACTGAATATTCTGGGAGGGAATCTATCCGGTAGTTTTGTGGCTAGAGTTTGGAGTAGGTCTGACATGCATATTGGGTTGTCATAATGTGGGTGTCTGTGGTAGTGTTTGGATGTGCCACTTCATTTTGAATAGTCGATACGGTGGAATTAATCTTGCAGTCTATGGCATGTGGGCTTCTGTTTGTGGTTGTTTGACGATACCCTTAGTTTTCTCTCGATTTGTCAGGTTATCTGTTGACAACTCCGTATGTTTCTTGATGCTTCGACACTCTCTCGACACGCTTTACAATTCATTTTCATTGCTGATGGGGCCTCTCCCCACTATGTCGATCCGCTGTCACAGATATACATACAATAAGATAGAGACTAGTACATAGCCGTACCGTTAAGGATATACCTGCTCTTGGCTACCCATACAGATCTGGACCACAATCCAAGTTCCATAGCTCTGAGCACATATTGAGATTCGAACAATGTCGTTACCAACCTTGTGCTACAACGATAGACGCGGACGGGTCACAACAGGAACAGCGGGCGCACTTTTATAAATCATCCTTCAGGATCACACATCCAATTTGGATATGTGATTAACGGGGGATGTCTTATGGTTATTTTACGGTCCGAGGAGACTGGGAACTGTAGATTCACTTGGAGGTGACACCAATGGATATAATAAAGATCAATATGCCCCACATCACTATATACAATATGACCCGCAGGCTAAGTGAATACATCACCTGCAGGTACCGTTAAACTGGGTCATCCAAACTGTATTCCACAAGATGATCCACCAACATGAATAGTCGCCCTCCTCACCAAAATACTATGTACGAACCACCACCCCCCAACTACACGATGCTCTGGCCGGTCCGGCAAAAAAGGAACAAAAATACATACAACACCGGGTATTCGCACGTGGTCACCCACCGTACTACTAATCCAGCGCTCTGCGGCTTGACTATGGGGGAGCAGACGGGACCCCGTATTTTCCGCAGGCTATGGTCGTATGTGGTTGTTTGAAGTGACATTTTTGCTTATATGTGGGGGTCAACCGAATTTGCACTGTCCCTTGGGTTAATTCTCCAGTATTGGTGTTAGTGCGAAATGGATCGTCGCACATTGTACCCGAGGGATCCACCTTATTCACACTAGGACCACTTACACGACGTTGACATTTTCTTGGCTTTCACGATTCACAATATACTGCATTGAAGGATCAAGCTTGTTATATATTTTGTAAATTAACAGACATATAGGTCTCGAGATTAGAAACACAGCTATAACCTCCAAACAAACACAAAGCCTCTTCTTTAAACAGTCTTTTCAGCGGAAACACTGTCAGGGGAAGAAGTACCACCAACGATAGTACGTCTAACCTCAACATAATCATAAGCGAACTCGCCAAGCTGGGCGTCATCGAGACCCAACTCCTCCTCCTCCTCAGTCACCCGCAGCTGCAGGCCAGGAACCATGTTCATGGCCAGCAAGATGATGCAAGTGACAGAGAAGCACCAGGCAAGGATAGCCATGCTGCCGGCAAGTTGCCAGCCCAACTGGACGTAGTGGCCTTCGACCCAACCACCATCAATGACAGTACCGTCAAGAGCGGCCATCTGCTTATCAGCAAAGATACCAGTCATGACATTACCAGCAAAACCACCAATACCGTGAAGAGCAAAGACATCAAGAGCATCATCAACACCAATCAGGAACTTAACCTTGGTGCCAAAGTTGCAAACCACGGCGCCGACAACGCCGAAGATGAAGGCAGCCCAGGGAGTAACGAAACCAGCGGCAGGGGTGATGGCGACCAAGCCGGCAACGATACCAGAGCAGAATCCAACACATGACCACTTCTTCTCAAGACGAAGATCCAGAAGACACCAGGTAATGCCACCGACGGCAGCAGCAAGGTTGGTGGTGAAGCAGGCCATGATGGCACGGAGGTTCGAAGCAAGAGCGGAACCACCGTTGAAACCGAACCAACCAACCCAGAGAAGAACGGTACCCAGCATGATGTGGGTGACGTTGTGAGGACGGTAGGGCATGCCGTGCATTTTGGAGTATCCGTTGCGACGGCCGAGAACAAGGGAGTAGGCAAGGGCGGCAACACCCGAGGTCATGTGGACGGGACCACCACCGGCGAAATCGAGGGATCCCTTCTTGTACAGCCAGCCGTTGGCGTTCCAGGTCCAGTAGGCAATAGGGTCATAGACAACAGTGCACCAAATGAAAGTGAAGACGACAGCAGGAAGGACTCTTCCACGATCAGTGATGGCACCGATAGCCAGAGCAGGGGTAATCATGGCGAACATTCCCTGGAACAGAGCAAACAAGATCTGGGGAACATGACCCGAGGGCATGGCCAAGACATCCTTGAAACCAAAGTTCTCGAGGTTCCCGAGGAACACGGAACCGTCAACGGCAAAGGTAAGTGAGAAGCCCCAGAAGAACCACTGGAAACAGGCAACGGTACAGACAAGCATGCACATGAAAAGAACATGAAGGGCGGATTTCCGACGGGCAAGACCAGCGTAGAAGAAGCCGACACCGGGAATCATGAGGAGCACGAGGGCAGAGGAGATCATGATCCAGGCAAGATCAGCGCCCTAGGGGGTGTTAGTTTGGGTGAGCATTTTTTTTTTTTTACACGGTGGATGTGGTACACACCTCGTAGAAAAGGTTAAGATCCGACACGCCGGTCGAGTAACCGGCGTCGGCATGGTCAATGGTCCCGTTATATTCGAGAGCCATGATGGCGATTTTAGTTTGTGGAACAGGGTTTGTCGCGTGGTTGTTTTTCGTACGTAATGAGACTAGGGGGTGGTAGGATAGATTGACGACGTCTAAGTCGAGAAGCTTGGCGTCGTCGATTTAGATATAGATGTTGGTTTTGATCAACTCGATGTCGATTTAGAGGATTGTGATGTTGAAGATGTAGACGTGTCTTGACGTGTAAGACGGGACTGAGAAGGAACCGACGTGTGTAGTATCACGATCACGTGTATTTGTCGGACAGTCGAGTCGAGTCGAGTGAGGGCGGACGGGGGAGTCAGTCAAATGCAATCTATAAAGAAAAAACGATACACCAGGTCTCTAAAACAAACTCGTCAAATGTATGTACGCAAAGCAGAAACAAAAGATCATCAAGTCTCATGAAAAAACAGGACCATAAGCCCCCATAAATACAAAAAGCACCGTCATCTCACCAAAGCGAACTGATAACGAACCCAACCATTGCCAAGAAAAAACCTCATCCCTCAGAACGCCCCCCTTCTTACAACCGCCGGCGACGACGGAAACCATAAGCATAAGCATGATAGCAACACATACTCTGTACACATGCGCAATAGTCACTTATCAGCCTGCTTTACTTGTTGTATAAGGCACTGCGTGGGTGCTGGAGACATATGGTTACGTGCACACCCCCCGTGGAATGAAGGGAGAGAAATTACTTGGTCTGGCTATTTCGGGGGTTTCTTTGATAACAGGTTTTATGTACATACATACATACGTCTGTAGTTGACCTTGATGGTAATGGAAGAATCGAATTAGGGCGTTGGGCTGGGACTTTATCCACACGATTTGATGCGATGGAACATCACGATATGTGTATGTACATATGTAAGCTGACATATATAGAAGGTGACTAAAATAACCTTACAAAGCAAATACCAAACGTCAATCTCTTTCTCCCAGTAATTCCCCAATCTATCAAAAAGCCGACCAACAAGACAGGCCTTTATTCTCTACCAAATCACCCGCATCCAACAAAACCTCACAAAGCAAGTACGCCCAAGAGAATCCAAAACATCACCAGATAACATACCCGACAACGACGTTATCACCCACCCCGTCAATATAACAATCCGCCAAATCCCACCCGCCATATCGGGCTAGCTTGGTCCCCCCAAACTCAAGCGAATCGACATTCCGCACTGAACAGTTGATCCACGTTATCTTGCATTCCCATCTACTTACACCCACGTTATCCACCTCCCCAGCTAGTAAATGATCAAAGCTCATTCCATTCCATTTTCCATTTTCACCTACATACGTACACTTGCACCTTCTATACCCTTCCCTTCCTTCCCCACCTCCATAGAACCCTCCCGCTCATCACGGGATCCACCCACGTAAATACCTCCCATTTCCACAGTCTCACTCTCACCAACTACCACCAACAATCCCCGCCTTCCAATAAAACCCCACGACGCACCCCGTACTACCTACCCTATGTACGCTTTCAAAATCCCACCTCGTTACCAAACAACATTGACAAACAAAAACCACCAAAACAAGGGTTCAAACCCTATATCCTTATCTCCCTTCCTGTCCCTGGCTACCTTCCTTCCTTCCTTAGAATTATGACATCCGACTTGAACCTGCTAAGTCAAAGTCAAACCTTATCAGGCCCTAAACAATATAACTACAACAGGGCAAACGTCAAATCCATCGACAGAGTAGTTCGTAGTTCCGCCATCTCGATGCGTCTATAGAATGAATGTGACGTCGTTTCGTCCCGACTCATTTTATGTGTCATAGAAACTTCCTTGTTTCCGATGAAAGAACGAACAGACAATCACATAGGATTCTCAATAGTTCACACTACAATCCGAGTCAGTGTGGCATGACACGATAAGCCGCATAAGAACACCGCAATCAATCGAATCAAACAAAATCAAATCACATTATCCAAACAAATTATACAATCCATCACATAGTCTATATACATACAAACCCCAACCAACCCAAAGAAATCCGAAACGGGGTATTAAAAGCAAAGAAAACAACTAAAAGAAACGCAACCACAAACTAAACAACTGCTTCCACAACTTCCGCTACCGCCTCAGCCGTAGCCTGACTTGTAGCAGCCTGCACCGCTGTCCCCAAAACATCAGATAGCTTCGTCAAAGCCAACATGTTTCCCACTGGCAACGTCTCAAAACCCAGTTGTCTGGCAACGTTATCCTCCGGTACTCCGACAAGATCCAAGACTCCCAACCAGATAGCCGCTGCGACCGTGGGATATGTCATGGCGAACATTGCAAACGTCATCAAGACTAACAAGGGAATCCAGACTAACCAAAGGTTTCTATCCGCGCCAAGCCCTGTGTTCTTGGCATGATAGGCGCGAAGGAAACTCTTTTGCTGCGCAACAGTGATTGCGTTCTTGGGGCCAATAGTGAGCACATCATCCGAGGGCGCCTCTGACTCAATGACACTGACAATCTCATCATTGTCTGTAGTTTTCTCCTCCGTCTCAACTTCGTTATCAACCTTGGCTTCCTCGTTACCTTCATTAACCTTGGTATCTCTCAAGGCCTCCAATCTCGCCGTAGCCTCCACCGACGATTTCGCCCCCTTAGTGTCACTGCCGGGGAAAATTTCATCGTAAGCCGGTGGGGCACTTCCCGGGTGAGCAGCAGGCGTGGCGTCACGGGGTCCGTAAATCATGTTAAACATGCGCTTGAAAGCCTGAGTCTCGGGAAGACCCATTTGCGGAACAACAGGGAAGGGTAATGTTGGAATACCAGTGATAAGAGAGAAATTCCGTAGTTGGGCCGCACTAGGAAGGTGACCAGTCATTGTCTGCTGGAACTGTTGGAAGTGAGCTGCAATGTTGGCGGCGACACCGGGAGACACTGGAGCGACGCTGTCATCGCCATCTACAACTTCGCGTACTGGCGTGCTACTTCTAACCATGTGCTCAGGAGAATCACCCATGTTGCTCGAATCATAATCTGACTCGTACTCATCGTCCTCATAAGTCGAGTACTCAGGGCTGATACCACCATCAAACTCGGCTTCTCCAAGAAGCATCCGTGGCAGGGAATCAATCGAGTCAACAGTCGAAGCCCGTCTAACACTCTGGTAACTGAGGCTTCTCCGCAACTGACTATCGGGTGACAGAATATCCAAAACCTCTTCATTCGTCGACATGTCAATCGCCCGATAACCAGCATGCGACTCAATCAAGGCATCGGCCCGGTTAATGAGCAAGCGTCTGACAATCTCCACGTTATCGTTAAGTGCCGCCAAATGCAACGCAGTGTACCCAGAGCTATCTTCCAGATTCGGATTAGCCCCACGGGCGAGCAGACCAGCCACGATTCTATTGTAGCCCTGCGACGCAGCAATATGCAACATAGTCTGGCCCGCCGAGTTAATCAAGTCGAACTGAGGAACGTGCATCGTAGCACAGAGATCAATGTTTTCGAGACACTTCATAACCATGCCTTCAACATTATCCAGTGCTGCCCGGTTGTATGAGACACCACCGTGGCCGCCATGGCGCGAACCGCCGTTATCCGAGTTTTCGAGGCCGGATCCCGCACTGTTAAACACTCTCCGGGCCACCGAATCAGGATCCTCCATTTTGCCGTTCATCTTGTGGTTAAGGATGGTAAGCGCCATACGAATAAGTTGTTCGCCGTCGTCATCCAGGTACTTAAATGTGGCCCTACTACTAGGAAGAATAACCTGGCTACCAGATTCTGGTGCAACCGTCACCTGTACAGTACCCGCCGTGCTAGAGGGAGGAGCCCGGCAAAGCAGTGTGTTTTCGCCCCAATAGTTGGTTGTCGTAGATTCCCTCCCACCAAACATGACACGCATACCAGGCCGGAAGTTGACACCTAAAACTGTGACCTCACTACCACCACACTTGCTACCCTCGCCAGGAACTACCTTTTGAATGACAGGAACTGGTGGGCCAGTAGGGACCACAGGAGGAACCGTCATCATCCCGTGGGTATTGGTAACCGAAGGTCGCGGGGTCTGTAAAATACCAGGGCTAGGATCTCTACTCTGTCCCACGGAAGAAGGTGTCGAGCCAAACGGATTCATTACAAGTCTCTCCATAGCAGTTGTTTGGCTCTCGGGCGTGAATAGGCTTTGATCGTTAAGCGGTGACTGTACAGAAAGCCCATGCATAGAAAGTCCGTGAACCGGTGACGCCATACTATCAGGGTGGAAAGGAAGTGGTACTGTCGGCGTGAAGGGAGAAACCGAAGACCGGTGGGTATGCATAGCTGACATTTGCGACGCCGAAACCCCATTGCTCATAACACCCGTCATAGGCATGTTTGGTGGGAGGATGGCCGCTGGTTGTGGCGTGTCCATAGACATCATTGTGACACCAACAGGCACAGCCGGGCTTTCACCTGACGACTTCCGTCTCTTGGTCGATGGCTCGTCGGAATCGTCAGCAATTATTTCGGCCGCGGGGCTGTCACCCGAATCTCGTCTGCCCTTCTGCTTGGAGGAGGCGTAGTTACCCGTCGTGGATTTCCGGTTAGTCGTGATTTGTCGTGGTCTTTGTGGCCGTGGGCGAACTTGGGTTCTTGCGACATTCTTTGCCGCGGGCTCTGGTATTTCCGCGGGGTGTGTCTTGTGGTCGTCGGTAATCATAATGTTCTCGGTCATGGTTTGCGCCATAACCTTCCCGGCGTGGTCCTTCAACGTCATGATAACTCGGAATCCCTCCTTTTCACCATGGTGACGGCAATAGCACGCAATTCGCATAGGTACACTAGCCTGCCATCTGCCTTGAAATTCGGGTTCCTCTCCTTTAGTCCAGTCAATGGTCTCGAATGTGTTAAACACTACGATACGACGACTCTCATTGCTCGTCCATTGTTCATCCTCCTCGGCATTCTTGATCTTCTTTCTGGCCGCGCGCTTCCGTTCTCGTTGAATACAACCAGTGCAAATGTGAACCTCGCCACCATTCTTGGGGTGGTTTTCGTCCGTTTCAGCTAACGCCAAATTCGGGTCGCGCATCTCGGGATGTGTAGATGAAGCTGCTCTGGCCAAAACCTTGGCTAAAATATCATGATTCCGTACTACACTCGAGCAAACAACCATGCAATACAACTCCAGACACGCAGGATTCGGCTTATGTGGTGGTTTAGACATCAGCTTGGGCTTCGAAACACAGTGTGCCGGAAGATGTAATTTAGCAACGTTCTCTGGCAAGCGATCCAGTGAAATGACGATGTTCAACTGTGTTTCGACTCGGCTCTTGTTTGGCGCGGGATGAATCTTAAGGGCGTATGGGTACTTGGCCCCAGGAAGTATCGGTGACATGGTAGTGGATCTCTGTGACTCGGTTTGCGACTGGCTGCGTCGTGATTTATGAACCTTTACTGGGCCGTTTTGTGATGGTGGTTGTTGTGGCTGATGCGAAAGAGGTGCTCCGACACCACCCATGGGAAGAAGGCCTAGGGGGAACTGTGATACTGGCGAAACCTGAAAACCGACATTTTGCTCAGGGATCCATTGCATGGCGGGCATGGAACCGTTCATAACATTAGGGCCGTTAAAGAAACCATTTCCAGAAGCGGCGCTGGCCATGGCTAGACTAGCTTCTGTGGGGCGAGATCGCTTGAGCGATGTTGGTTGTGATGGGTACATAGTCTGTCGAGGTAAGACATTAGATTAGTACATGACACGAATCTCGTGACTGTCACCGTTAAAACGTACATTTTGTTGAGAAAGGGCGGTATTGGTAGTCGGACTATCAGGGAAAGCCGAAAAATTAAAAATATCGTCCCCCATCATATTCGAGTCCATCATTTGTTGTTGATTCCCCTGTCCAAAAACAAACTGCTGGTTATTCCAGTCCAGTCCTGTGTCATCCAAAGGACCCAAGGTTATAAGTTCAGGTTTAACCTCCACACTCTGTGGCGGGGTTCCAGAAGGCGACTGGCGATTCCCAAGTCTTGAATTTGAGGGACTCGTAGACCCAGCTGACGACTCCGGGTCGGAATCCGGTGGTGACATCCCCCTCCGGTTCGACGGTAACGAGCGGATATCGGAAGAAAAGAGTTTGGGGTTTATGGGCGAATCGGCAGATGGTATACTAATAGGATAAGGATTGTCGAAGTTGAGGTCATCGAGGATGTCGGCTTCATCCATTATGACAGGGCTCGCAGAATGGTAGTCGCCTGGCGATGCCATGTCGGTGCGGACGGACACGGGCGTGATTGTTTTCCGAGCCGTGAGACTCGGGATAAAACGTGGTCGGGATTGCTAAATATCGGGTTTTCGGTTGAAAAGTAGGGAGCGGAACAAACGAGGAAGATGTGAATCTGTGTCGCGAAAAAAACAAAAGGGTGTTGTTGGTTGGTTGCGGGTTACGGTGACGATCAAAGTTGCCTTGATTTTTTTGTTGAGAAAGGTCACAATCGTAAAATAAATGAGGCTGTAGAAGTGACGGTAAAGGTCGAAAAGGGCAGAATAAATATTCAAAAGGTTAAAGCCGTGGAGTCAGAAGAATGTCAGGACTTGCCGGCGACGCCACAACCAAAGTTGGAGCAAAGCAAAATTGAAAAGAAGGGAAAAAGAAGGAAGCGAAAGGTCGGTAAATGCAAGGCCTAAAATCAAATAAACACGATCGGATTGTAGCGATTTGTGATTCTTGCTAGGCTGGGCTAGTTGGCTGGGAAAACACAGCTTGATTCATGGACTAGCTATACTAGGACATGGAAAATGGAAAGAAGGGGGAAGAATGTATAAAGTCTGTGTGGCCGTTGTGGGTTATCGGTCGGCCTTTGGTCATGCTTTTTCCTACTACTATATGAGGAGAATGGATGAAGAGATGAGCAAATTACGATGGTTTACAGTGAAAGAGATTGATTCAAACAAGTGTTCACCGAACAAGGCTACAATTTAATAGGAACAGGTGGCGTACGTGAATGCCAAATACAAATGCCGTTGCCGTTTTTCCGGGCAACATCCACATCGTCAAAACCCTCAACTGCTCACTGATTTATCCTCCATTAAATGTTACCATCGCCACTGCGAACGTGACGTGTACAGGCGGTCCACCTAACTAGAATACCCCCACGCAGCTGACCACTCAGTATTTAAAAGGAAGGGGGAAAAAAAGAGTTAGCCCAGCTAGGGTCCAATTTTGCCAGTTTGAATTTCAGTGGCTTTCGGGGCAAGCGGGACGACGGATAAGGGAAGGAGTGAATTTGTTGGGGAAACAGTCATGGCACTTTTAGTGCTGAAATGCGCCTGTGCTGGTTGGTTTGAATGAATAGATGGATGGATGGACCGACCGTCTGAGACTGCAAGTAATATAATGACAATGGATGGATGCGGATTGTGCGTGGATGGATTGATGGTGTGAAGTGACAGACAGACATCATGCTTGTCTATATGCGTGCAGATATCATGCTGTACACTGGAGTGCAGACACATTAACATATGTATTTACATACAACATACCTACGTGTGTACTTTCTCATCGTTGACTTGATGTCTATCATTTCGGGTTAACCCGCCTAAAAAGTAGCTTTAGCCGCCCAAAGTCAGCCCCTAAGCCTAAACGACCTTCTATCCCTCTTTAACCCCGACTCCTCCGCATCTTGTTCTCCGTCTCCGTTCTCTTCGGTTGAGAAACTCCTTCTCTATCCATCTTCTCAAATCAATCATTCAATTTCCTCTACCAAATTCACAACACCGCTCAGACCAACTTGGCCCAATCCACCGTCCACAATTAATGCACAACCTCGTGGCTCTTCATCGCTCGGACCAAACAATTACCGTATGAGATCACGTGACTTGTCATCAATCCCTGGTGTATAGCATCCTTCAAGATGGTCCATTAATGGCTGCCTATGCATGTAGTAGCCCCACGATGGAATCCACAAAACTATTCCTGACTTGGAATGTCCATGATTCTGGGAAGGAAAGCCCTATTACGTTTATGTACTCAAGATAGTTAGACCCTAGGTTATCCTGGGAGCGAGTAATGGGCCCGCTTGGCTCCCACTTCACGCTTCCCCGCTTACGAGCCGATACCATCTTTGTAGAGGCATGTTCATGTGTACATCCCACTTGCCGAAAACAAAGATTGGATGACCGTCGTTGGTTTGATACAACTTGTTTAGTCCGTACATGCGTATACACCATCTGTAATGAATGTATTCACATGTTGCCGTAACACAGGCAGTTTTGTGTGACCTTTCGTTGCCACCCCGCAACAGACATGCAACATGTCGTTAATTCATTAGTTCAACAAAAAAACCCACACTAGCCATCTGTCCGACTATATTTCTCTTTGACACATTCTCTATCTTATCAAAATCCGTGTCGTCCCCTCGACTGTCAACTGTAGCTCAGGATAGTGGCCTTCAGATGGCATTGGCAAAGATTATGGTGTTACTTAAAGATATGTGGCCCAGCCCTCAACACTGTTCGATACTATTAATCAAAAACAGAAATGACCAGCTATATCAAGGCTTCATCTACCTGGGACGTAAATAGGCTTCGAGTTCTAACGGTTTCCGTACAATGTAGGGTAAAGTCCTATTAACTGTATGCAAGTACATACATACATATATATCATCATTCCAGGGTTTATAGCAAGCACGAATGACATATTTGTGTGTATCTCATGTTTGACGGGAGAATGGTGGGGTACAAATTACGTAGCACCACGAGAGGCCCCGGCCTCGGCTCGGCCCACTTGTGAGGAACCTTCAGGGTAGAACCGCATTCATGCAGCACAAGTTCAACGGGTCGGAGATAGATAAAGTGTAGAAGCTCAAAGGCTCTTTTTGGGACTGACTTTGTCATCTCGTGTGGGTTTTCTTTCCCATTATTTCTGAGATTTATTATTTGCTTGGACTTTTGTCCTTGCACCAAAGACTGAAGATAATGTTTGTTAGGGTTAGACACATCCTCGAACCCACGAACTAATACGATAAGGTTTAGCCCCAGGTACTGCGACATGTAGTTGATTCAGTTGACTAGTTTGGTGCTGACCGTGACTTAGGAGACACCGAATTGAAAAGACACCGTACCCGGACAGAATCAACCTCATCACCCAACTTTCTTTCATTCAAAGAGACCTACCGGCTTATGCTCTGTGGTGTCTGCTTAGTGAAGCCTAACATTTCACTGAAATATATTTTCCAAAGATAAGGTTATCACCCCCATCTCCAGAGCGGGTTCCGTCATTTTAGACTGGAGTCTTGCGGGTTCAAGCAGCGTATGAGGCAAGCCGGCGAACGGCTGTCGACTTTTGATTACTCGGTATAAAAGACCCGTGAAATGTGTTGCTCCGCTTCACGTATGTATGTATGTACCAAGGTTAGGTGACTCTCTGTTACTTCATAGTTAGTACATACCTCTTTGGATATGCGTAGGAGGACATATCAAACGGCCCCCCCCATGGCGTATAGTACTCTAATCTAGGCATATCTATCGGGGCCGGTGGTCATTGTGACATAATTCACCTGTAATAGTTTCCATTTGTTTATTTGTGGTTAGGTAATTGTTCGTGAACGCATAGCGTTTTTGCTGTAATTCGTTTTCAGTGTGTCTCTTTTTCACGAATCACGAATTAGAACAAATTCACACCCACTATACAGGAATCCATGAACACTATTTTACAGGTCACGCCCCTTCGCGGGTCAAGTCATTTACAGGGGTAGGAGTAGGACTCTGGATCAGTGTATACACACGTAGATTTTTCTCAATGACATGCCTACTGTCGAATGACGCGCCTTTGGCAGTCATCTAGGCGCCTGGGCTTCAATAATGTTATCTTGTATATAGACGCTTATTTCTACATGAATATGTCGATCAATGTGCGTCTGGAGGTACACAACCACATCTGTACATTGGTAAAATGGACGAGTTTGAACTGTGACTGCAAACAATTTTTACCATAAATATTTCTCATGACTCTATGAACACAGATTCAACAACAGATACCATTCCCGAGGAAATCGTTGCTTGCATCGCGGCATAATACGGCGTCTTTTTGTCTTCACAATGGAGTCACCACACTCTAACGCAATGGGGTTGCCACCACCTTCACCACCACCGTTCCGCTTTATGCGAATTTTTAAACGCAAGACTGATTTCCGGCGCATCTTAAGCGCCCCAAAACCTTTCACCGGATGTGAGGTAGGACCCGATCCCGAATCTTTCGTCCGGGAAATCTCAGCGATATGTGAGGCTGTCGACCAGATTCTCAGTCATCAGACAATCCCCCAGAAGTTAGGCACGGAGCTTGAGGCCTTCAAACAGCACTACAACGCATTCCGCGAGTTGATACCAGTACTCCGGACTTTGGGTTTGACCAGTGATGAATGGATAGGGGAGCATACGCATGACATCGTCGTCTTGATGGTACGTCTGTTATCTACTGCCATTGTCCACATCATTTGTCTACTTCAT
>LCZG01000074.1:66590-90727 GCA_001483325.1 Huntiella savannae | reverse complement strand
GAGAGGGGGGGGGGTCGCTACTATTTATATTCGTCGGGCGGTGAGGTGAGATGGCAGAATTGTACACAATTCTTTTTTTTATTCGAATTCTCAAGGTTGATGTTTATTCCCGGCCATTCGCCACTGTTCTCTCTATGTACTATTGGATGGTGTAAATTTGATGACCAAAAGAGTCTTGAAGCCTTCATGTTGTCCGTAGTCTCTGTAGATGCTTCGTATGTAGATATGCAGCATGCATGACATCATTGATCGCACGCCCGGGCGCTGCATTTACTCCATACGATAAGAAACAGGCATTAAGTTAATTTCACCACCAGTACCATGTAGGGTCGTGAACTGCTGGACCTATAAATACAACCGCCACATGGCATAGTCGAATAGAGCTCGCCCTCGGGTAGCACCCTTCGTACAGCATAGATGTAAAACCATTGAAACTGCATGTAGTTTCATATTGCTATGGCAGCTCGGCGTATGAAGTATTCATGCCACCCGCATGTATAGAATTTGCCATGGAACACACCAAAAATTGATAGTTTAATTTTAGAAAAAGGCAAATCCTCTGGGGTAAGAAGGGCAAATGTGCCGACTTTGCCCAACGTCGTCTCATAACTACCTGTTTCTCTCCATGCAGTTAGCTGTAAGGGATTTACTTTCACAGGATCATTCATATTGAACCCCCAGTTTAGTAGAGTCGCTACACATAGAGGAATCAAGTACTAGTAACCAAGGTATAAACTGTCGTCCCGAGGAGTCTCCAATACGAATAGTGAACGGTATCTAATTCCGTAGATTAAACTATCTCTACAACAGATAGCTCAACCGTTTTCGTTGCTCAAGACTCGAGAACACAAACCAAAAATGTAGTTCATTTACAGTTAAACATGTGCCCCCACCCAAAGTGGAAGGACGTAGCCTAGTGCCATTGACGTTGTTAGTGTTCAACACAACAGGCCTTGTCCCTCCCACAGCTCCACAGACAATGACGCTCTGGGCAACAAGAGGTTACACGATGTAGCGGAATTTAAGTGTTAGTCTGTGGAGACCGCCCAGATCATAGAACAGGGAACCTGTATACACCACCAAGTACAACCAGTTCTGATGGTGGACGAGTTCACCGTCTCACAATCAGACAACAAAGTATGGTACAGAGATTTAGCTCCGTCAAAGAGGAACAGCACAGACACATATAAATTCATTGGCCATGTTAATCTCATCAAGGGTCTTAATGGCGTTGCAAACTGTCGCTTTGGCGCTGTAGTCAATAGAGCATTTGAAGTGCCAAAGCAGTGGGGCACAAGTATTTCTGCACTAGTGAACTTTCCTATTGTAACGCCACTTGTCGTCCCCGTGCGCATCTACTTCGGAACTTCCCGAATCGTTCCGCCCGGTCCCAGTAACAATTTTGCCCTGTTCATGTAACCAGATTGCACATGCAGATGCGTCAACGAATCTCTGTATGTACATGTGTACATACATACATACCGCGTGGCGTGGGAGTCCAAAATAACCAGCCAATGGCGCAAGGCTTAAATAGGACTCGGCTAGCATGTATGTAGTCTATTCTGGGGGACCGATCATTCTGGGGTGACATCATCCGCACAAAAGCTAAGCTGATGTGGACCTATTAGCGAGACATGACTAGGGCCTAATTTACTCCATCGTCAGGCCGAGGCCGTATATTTGCATTTTTGGCGCCTTGCCACTAGGCATATAATAGAGGCACCCTCACCAATCGCAAAAGCGCTGTTTGGAAGCCCAACTCAGTTCCTTCTGTACCACACTTACTTTGTCCATTTTTCACTTCCGCACTCCAAAACACTCAGCCCGATCGGAGGCCGACTGTGTCTATTTCATCTCCATCACTTTACCAGCCTTTCCCATGGATAATTTGTTCCAGCTTCCTCATTCGGCTGCCCTCCTCAAGGTCATTCGGGCTCTCCAATGTCCAATCTGCCGGCGGATTCTCCGAGACCCAATTGCGCTTCCCTGTGGTCAAACTCTTTGTATAGCTTGTGTGCCGAAAAAGACTCGCACCTGTTATCAATGTCCGCTGGCGGACTGCAAAGATCCACACCCAGTTAATTTCTGTTCAAAGGACTATGTGGTAGAAAAGATTCTTCAGGGCATACTTGCAATTGCAAACAACAGTCATGATGTTGAGCACACAGGTGGCAATGATAAGGCTCCTATCACCAAGATCCTCTTATCCCGCAGGTCGGACCCTCATGGACGAGCCCCGCAGCTTTTTAAATTCAGCTGTAGCCCTATTCAAATACTCCTCCACTACGCCAAAAGCTCGGCAGTACCTCCTTCTTCGTCGCTGGTGTTGAAACTTCTCGACCCACCTGCCACAATGACAAGTCGCGAAAAGTCCCTCCTCAATAGCGCTGTGCAGGCCATCCGCCCGGAGGTCGACTGTCAAATATGTTTCGAAATCTTTGTGCGACCCGTGACAATCCCCTGTGGTCACACCTTCTGTACTGCGTGTCTCGAACAACTACCCATACCTATCCAGCGATGTCCCATTTGTCGTCGGGGTCTTTTATCAGCAA
Organism: Huntiella savannae; assembly: GCA_001483325.1. Lineage (NCBI taxonomy): Eukaryota > Fungi > Ascomycota > Sordariomycetes > Microascales > Ceratocystidaceae > Huntiella > Huntiella savannae. Next base: position 88,175 of record LCZG01000074.1, on the reverse strand, counting down.
CGTTTGGTCCAACCAATCGCACCTTAGAAGGGATATTGAACATTTTCTGGGAAGATTGTTTATTGGATCGAAAGGCTTTGGCACAAGCAGCGAGGGAATCTATCGACGTGACGTCGGAACCGATGCCGATAATTCCATATTATGCCTCCGCTGCTCCTGGGATGTCACTGACGTTACTCCTCTACGACACCAAGTATCGTTTCACGATTAAGAGACTGATGGAAGGAAACAGGGTGTTTGGGATGGTGTTACCAGTGTTAATGACGGGGACTATGTCGACCAATGATCAGGAGTTTATTCACACAGGGACGTTGATGCATATTGAGGTATTGCAACAGTTAGCGGGCGGGGGGTGCAGAATTCAAGCTGTGGCTTTAGATCGATTTGCGGTCCGTTCGTATGAATGGGAACGTGGAATTGCGATGGCCATGGTTCGGAAACTCGACGAATTCGGTAATTAGGATGACGTTTGATGAGGAATGCCTTATAAATCCGCCCGTCTTTTACTCTTACATTGACCGAAACCAACCATTATGTATATGCTTCATAGAACTTATGAGACTCTTGAGTCTTTGTTGGTGTTGATTAAGACATGGTGGTTGTCTTCTCTTACACGGCTCACTTCATTCATCATAGTTATCTGCTCATTGGCTATGTTATGCTGTCTAGTATTTATAATAATTGTACTTTCATACTTTAGACTTCAATATTTCATTCCTTCTCGCCCTTCCCCTTGCGATTCAACATGGCCATCAAAAAACTCTTCTTAGCACGCAAAGGACGATCTCCCCGCTCATCAGTAGACGCAGCTGAAACAGACCCTGTACACGACGACGGTGGCGGCAATGGGGCAGTAGGTGGTGGTGAAGACGTTGTTGTGGCAAGATCGGGGTTCATCACGCGGAGGCCGGGGCTCGACTAGTTGAAGTTAGTCGCATCCTAGCTAGCGTTTGATACCTAGGAAACTTGCCTTTTTGGGACCGAGTACCCGCTTAGACTTTTTCCTAGTAGGCACAGAGGATCGCTCGGAATCTTTATCCTCGTTTGATTCTGACGCGGGAGGTGGACGGACGTTCTCTTTTGGATCGCGTGTGATTTCCTGTTGGCGTTCTCTCATGGCCTTTAAACCACCCCAGACGGTATCACCGCCCCATCCCCAGCCGGTTTCATCGGCTTCACGGAACCACACGACACCTCGTCCCTTGGAGACTCCGAGAAGATCTTCAAGGAACTCTTGGAGGACACTGACGTTTCGACTGTTGGTGGCGGGAGTGTCGAGACAACCGTGCAGTCCTGTCACGGTAAGGTGGTATGCGGGGGCTGTAGAACCGGCGTGGACCAGACAGGTTGACGGTCGGAGTATAAGGGTTATAGTGGGGTGGGGCCGGGAAAAGCGTTTGGATAGATGGTCCAGGATGATTTCTAGCGTGAGGGTTTCTTCAGAGACCTAATGAGGGGTTAGTTGGGCTAAGATGGGGCTACAGTAGGATGAGACTTACCTCGATGTTGGTAACCAACTCGACTACGATGGGAGAAATGTCTTGGAGTTCCTCTGTTGTGCGGACATTGTCCATGGTAATCTGGGATTCATTCTCATCGCCACGGTTCAAAACCTCGTGTGTCTGATTCCCACGGTAATGACGGACCTTGGGCACACGTGGCAGGCCAAACTGATTCTTTCTCTCCGGACGCTCATCACGCTTCAACATGACCGTGTCCTCTCCATCATACTCTAATATATCATCATCCATCCTCCTATGTCCCCTCTTCGTCGGGCTTCCTTCATCCCAGCCAGCCTCTCTCCACATAGGATCTCTCGGCGGCGCAGTTGACCCAACATACTCAGCACCCTCCCAAGCACCTCTTCTATCCCGTCTCCGCGCAACTCTAAGGTCCGAATCCGCGTGCATCAACGGGGGCCTATCATCTCTCACAGATAACACGCCCGGCTCACCATATTCCGAATCTCGCCCATCACCCGAGCCAAACGTCCGCCAATCCTCTTCTATGAAGATCTGATTGCCACCGCTAACCACTGGGGCACTAGGAGGTTCATGATAGATATTCCGATGATGATGTGGCGTAGACCAATGCGGCTCATGGATATGTTCCTTCCGCGTGGCAAAGTTGGCCGATGGGTCATCACTGGCGGGGTGACGACCGATATGGGTGCGGGACGGAGTAGGCGGGATGCCCGGACGGTGATGGTGGGTACGGAGGAACGGTGATACCGGTGGTAAATCGGGTGGTGGTGGTGGCGCCATTTTGACACGTAACCTCAAGAAGAGGGAAAGAAGAAGAGAAAGGAGAATAATAGAAGCATTGGAAAACATGGCATTATCTAGGTACTTCATCGGACGAAGTAAACCTGTGATGAAATCTATGTCGGACAAACAGGTGTGTGTATTACGTGATATGATTAAACCTTTTCCACCACGGCATTTCTCTTCCGGCCCAACACCCACGCCGCCAAAATAGCAGCCACCAAGACACCCTCCAGGGCAATAGAAGCCATAACAAACCGCTCAGCAACCTTCTCCTGCTGACAAACGGTACCAAAACCGACTCCACCAACAGAAGCCCACTGGCACGACCACGTCTCAATAGTCCAGTTGGTAGTCGACTTGTTAAGAAGAATATGGTAAACAAGCATAGAAACGGCCAAACCCAAGGAAATCACGGGGGCAATCAAAGCCAAAACAGGCGAGGTCTATATCCAGGTTAGTCAACCCGGCTGAACACACAAACGATACAAAAAAAAGAAGAACTTACAATTTCCCCACAGGAAACGAACCCCGCAACCGCAGCAAAAACACCCAAAAAAACACCCCCGGCCACCAAAAAGATGGTTCCTCCCGTGTGCAGATTCTTAGGCCATAATGGCAACATGTAATCCGCAGATAAAGTCTCTCCCCGGTACACTTTCAAGTCACGTGATGCCAACCCGACAGTTACCGTCGCCAAAGCGAACAACAGGACACACAAAGCCAGGCGTACACGACCTAGAATAGTGGACATTGGCAAACGAGTAGCAACAGGTGTGGCCGTCAGGGTGTGCGTAGACAGCGACGAAATAGTAGGCGGCTTAATAGAAGACATTTTGAATAGATAGTTAAGGGTTAAAGAGTATATAAAAGGTAAGGACGATATGCAAGATATGCAATGATTGACACTGTCAATGCAAAGGAATGAAAAAAAAATATGAAAGAATGAATGCCAAGAGAGACCAACCAGTGGTATGTATGAAAAAAACACAAAATGCCCTGATTTTTCCAAGGAATCGATCGTCGTTTGAAAAAGTCGCGTGGCTTGGTATTTAAGCCTATCTTGTAAGCGCCCATCTGGGAGTCTGTGAAACAACGTCGTTGAATCCTTACCGCTGATTGGCCGCTTCAACCGCTGTATCTCTTTCCTTTTCTCTCTTTAATAGCCGCAGGGTCTTGGTTCCGCGGCCACCTGCATGCGGGGTGATTTCCCGTTATAAAAATAGGCACTTTTAATCTAGACCAGAGGATCCCGACCAAGAGAAAATATCCCACCTTTTGCGCCGATCCCAGCGTCTAGATCTGTCAATATTCGCCTCAATCGTCAACGAATCCTCAACCGTGAGCCAATCCATCCATCCAAGTCTGCCTTGAAGAATCTCCAAGAATAACCGCACTTGACAGCTCTTGGCATTTACCACCCTAACCCTGAGTAGATTCCGGCTCTTTGCCTTTTGATTTGTGGATTGAACGTCCTTCCACACCAACTCCGCGTTTGCGTGCGCGGATAATCGATTCAAGTGCTTTTCCAATACCTTCAAAGTCGCCAAGTAGAGTCAAGTGGCCACGCTGGACCTCGACAAGACCACCTGCAACAACACTGTAACCTGGTGGCAACATGGCTTCTCGAGCCAAGACAACACCATCACCACTCTTAAAAAGAAACCGGTCGTAGGCGTCTTCACGGGGGATTGCTTCAGGTCCGGGGATTAGCGCCCCGGCAAGGGTTGGAGTGTTCTTGGCAAAGATAACAGCAGTGGGTGGATACCGATTCGCTTGAGCGGTGGCCTTGTTGTGGGCCAGTTCTGAACGGAATAACTTGACTTCAGCGAGTACACGGGCAAGATATGCTCTGTTACGGGCAAGCTCAGCTTCTGATAGGGGTCCAATATCGTTACATTGGCCGTTAGCACCAGGAATGGCAGGTAGGTGTGCAGAGTTGGTGGCTTCCTGGGTAAGAGATTGTTCAGTTGTTCGGATGGCAGAGGTGGCAGATTGTGCGATTGAAGTGAGAGCCTGACCAGGTGAAAAGGTAAAAGCGCGTGTTCTTTTGGCAACTAAAGAGCCATGTCGACGCATCTTGGCTGTGATTGTTGCTGGTTTGACCTCAGGTCGTGGTAATGGAGGAGCTGAGACTTCGGGACATAACCGGTACTTGATCCAATCGTCTACATCGTAAAAGTTGACACGATATTCTTCGTGGGTATCCCGATTAACAAAACAGTAGCCATCCTCGGGTAAAAAGGCAAATGAAGTGCGGAATGAAAAGTTGACCCTAGAAGTGAGAATATCGTGGTTGAAAAGAACAGGGTCACCGAAACGTAGTGGCCCAAGAATGTTGACGCAACGTTGTGGCACTCCGGCATAAATTACGCCCGAGAATAGGTCAGGTCTTGAATTAATAGCATGGCGAGTAATAAGACCGCCAAGAGAGTGGGCAATAACAATAGCACCTTTTTGATCGGCAGGTACATGTCTCTTATTGCATTGGAGGGTCTCTAGGAAAGAGACAAGCTTGCGAGACAACAAATGAGGACTCAGACGCCAGTCGTACCCGTAGTCATGAACACGAAGACGTCCACTCCGACCAGCCTCTGAATTCCGAAGCTTCTTGTGTAGTCGACGACTGACATCTACCGGACCAACGTGTTGTAACATACCGTCTGGGATAATAGACTCTTCCATGCGTAATTCATCTTCCGGTTCAAGTCCGACAAACAAATCAGGTGTGCGCATGTTGAGACCAAGTTTTACTGGGGCCCATACTTGCTGCCTAGTGTCTGCTGAACGAAGGATACTACCACGGTATCCTCCGAGAATAACCACATCTCCTTCCAATTGCTCTAATACCTTATCTAAAGCGTTTTCTGGAAAAACAGCATTGAAGGAAATGTTTGATGCTGGTGATAATGGAAGCCAAGTACTTGTAGTCGGTGATTCAAGGTTACCACCCGATTCAAGTGGACTTCTGAGCACAGACAGCTTCGGTACCTTGATGTCTGGTAACGATTCTCGAAAAGCTTTCCCGCGTATATTGACTTGTTCCTTGATATCTGTCCACCGTGAATCATCGCCTAACGAAGACATTCTTTCCAATGGAATAAACACACTGTCCTGGGTCTTGACACGCTGTGGGGGGTCTGGCCTCTGACTTGGGCCTGGCTCGCTAACCTGACTTGACCGCAAGTCATCTGAAGAGGTTTCTGCTGAAGACTGTCCAGGACTTGTAGGTGCCGAACCACCTAAACCCTTTTTCCCTGAACCTAATGAAAACCCAAAATCAATAGGCGTTGTAAAACTAGGTAGCGTAAACGACGGCATAGACCATGACGGCAACACCTTTGTGAACCGTCGGAGACCCCCCGAACCTCCCGTTGAGGCATGTCGACTGTGTTTGCTGCGTCGCTTGCCGGGGAATGCGGAGTATATACCGGCAGAAGCTGATCCGTTAGAGGAAAGTCTAGGCGTATGAAGTGGCGATGTAGGAACCGAAGCGGCGATTTGTATCGGTGCGGGTTTGCGAGGCGGTAGTCTAGGCGGAAGGGAAGACTCTTTCCCGGAGGCTGACGTGGGAGACAACATGAGGGTCATTTAGATGTATAGATAGATTGATAATGGTTATAACAAAAGAAGAAGAAAATAAGATGGGCGAAGCGAGGCGAAGTCTAGTGAGGGTTGTTATATCCGGAATCGATAGGGTTTTAACGAAGAAACGGAAACGTCACGAGCGACAAAACGCAGTAATATCCACCATACCAACTCCCTGCTTTAACCCGAAAAGGCAACGAGCTGCCGAACAAGCTCGCTTCCTTCCCTTTTTTTTTCACGTCATGGTCCACCGTCCGTCTTCAGCTGCACCAGGGCTCCTTTGAAAACCCGAGCTCTAAGCGGTTAATCAACACGGAACATCGTAAAGATATCCGAGTGATGAAAAACAGCCAAGCCATTGGATCGAATCAGCCTAGTATACCAGCTAGTAAGACCTAACGTCCAACTCCGCCGCTCCGTCAGCATCGGGAATTCCGTCTCTTTATTAGGCAGCTTCCAAAAGTAACCTTGGGATCCTGGGCACTGCTGAATATATGTGCTGATCTTTCTGATTGTTGCATACCTATCTTCCCCTTGTCCCCTTGCCCCCTTTTACTGCGGCTCCGTCCCGTAGGACATATGTACATATGTATGTCAGTCACACCCTAGTGTAGGGTTCGATGTGCTTCACCGCCCTGCTTTTGTTGAGAGTGAAATCCGCTCAACGACTACTTATACGATGATAGGGATAGGGTTATATCTGTCACATGGGGATGGATGACATGTGAACTTCATCATCAAGAGTGTTATGCACATTGCCTAACACGCTTTCTCCTCTCCAAATAATCTCCCTGACAAGATCAAGCATCATGACGTCCATACAACCCCCAGTTCCTTATTCACCTACCGAGCTAGCGACTCTTTACCCGTCCTCACTTGCCCTCCACCAAGTGCACATCTTCCTCCGCCACGGCGAACGTACACCCGCGCGCCAACGGTTCGCTCACCTCGGGCACCCCCAATTCTGGCCATACTGCGACCACGCGCGGCAAATCCGCACTATCGTCTCCGGCCCTCCAGCCCCCGGGTCCGCTGACCCCAGCGAAGTCACCTTACACTGGCGCCGACAGCTTCTCGCGCTCGCGGCCGACTCTTCAATCAATAACCACGAAGCCCCGGCTGGCCACGATGCCGCATCGCTGTGTGATACTGGAGGTCTCACCAATGCCGGGCGTCAGACTACACATGCCTTGGGCGTACATTTAAGGCAACTCTATGTTAACTCCCTAGGGTTTCTCCCGCCAAAGTTGTCGGACCCGTCCGTTGTCTATTTGCGCTCAACGGAATTCCCAAGGGCTCTGGAGTCACTACAACATACCTTCACGGGACTCTACCCGCCTAATAACCGCTCTTCGAATCTCCCTCCATTCACCATTCACACTGCGCCGCTCAACGATGAAACACTCTTCCCCAACAGTTACCGATGCCGCCGCCTCGACCAAATAACCAGAGAATTCTCCAAAGTCTCAGGCGCCCGATGGGATAACTCTCCAGAGCTGGCCCAAGTAAACATGTTACTAGGCCCATACCTCTCTGCAGACCGCACCAAACCCGCCGCCACATCCATCGACCCTCCAAAGTCCAGCGATGTCCCCGCCATCGTTGGCATCCTCGACCACATCAACGCCTCTCGCGCCACCGGTTCCACCCAGGCCGTCCGTCTCCCTCACGAATTCTACCTCCCCTCGGTCATCAAGACGTTAGAAGCCGCCTCGGTCGATGAATGGTACTCCTTCTACAACAAGTCAGACGAGGCCCGCAAGCTCGGTATGGGCCCCCTATTAAGTGGCATTCTCACCGATTTCATCACCTCTGTCGAGTCTCCCGCCCCCGACATCCCCAAGATGAAACTCAACGGATGCCACGACACCACGATAGGATCCTTTCTTGATTCAGTGGGTGCTGGAGATGGTCGTTGGCCTCCATTCACCAGCCACCTGGCCGTGGAACTCTTCAAAGACGCTGCTCACCCGGGACCATCTAAGCCAAGTGCTGGCTGGTTCGGTCTTGGTGGGTCACCAAACAAGGGAATTGGTCGTCGGCCGCTTAGCGAGTTGAAAGCGTCAGATCTGAAGAAGCTTGATGGATACTTTGTGCGATTGAGATACAACGACCGAGTGGTCAAAATTCCCGGTTGCGCGCTGCCGGGGAACCATCTTCCTGGAGATGACTCATTTTGTACGCTGGCCGTTTTCAAGAAGATTGTTGACAAGATGACACCGGTTGATTGGAAGACGGAGTGTAACTCTAATTTAGATAAACCAGGCGTTCCGGAGAAGGCGGAACCTGGTGGTTTTTACTAACATGGACATAATACATAAATACCAATAAGTTCTATCAAGAAAGCCATTATATTCCAAGCTAGTTACAATAAATATAAACCGTATAAAAATGAGAAAATAAAAACAAAAGCGAAGTGAAGTTGAGAAACGAATTATCCATCCTGGACTAGCACCGATTCTTCTAGTTGTTAACCTCCTCCTCCACCCAGCCGTTCAATGATCCACCCTGGATAGCCAGCCCAAAGCCAGAGCTGGCCATACCACCGTAGCTAGCCTGGTACTGATGACCCCGGCGCTCACCCGAACCACCCTCGGCGCCGGCACCAACCGACCCTGGGCTCGGCACACCACCCTCAAAGCCAGGGGCAAGTACCGGAAGACTGACGGCCCGGTTGTGTGATCCGCGGTTGTTAGGCGCAAGCAGACCGCCAATAGTAGTGGCGCCGCCAACCCCACTAGTCGAAGAAGCACCCGAGACAGTTCCGCCAGTGGCAGCAGTTGGCTGGCCATCAACCAAGACAATATCATTAGGAGAAGACTGGGCAGTGCCGAAAAGAGCGGCCTGCTGCGCAGCAAGAGCCTGGTGTTGCTGAACCTGTTGGGTCTGCGCCTGCTGAGACACATGCTGCAGGTACATGGCCAGAGGGTTGGCGTTCTGGGCAAAGAGAGTTGCTGTTGGCTGTGGAGAAGTAGCCTGTGAGGGCAAGTTGTTCTCTTCGGTGTCGCTGGCGGGGGCAAGACCCGGAGAAGCCAAAGCACCATCAGCGCGAGGGGAAGAGGCGCCGTTGGTAAGCGAGCGCGGAGCATTGCCGCAACGATCCTTACCAAAGTTAACCTTGAACTTCTTGTACTCCTCCTTGCTGCGGATAGCCTCAATGGCCTTGATGGCGTTGGCAATGTTGGTGAAGTTGACGAAAGCGCACGATTTCTCACGCAGCGCATTCACCAGCTCGATCTCACCAAACTCACCAAAGTCACTGCGCAGGCGCTCCTCAGTCCAGGTTTCATCGAGGTTACCAATGTAGACGTTACGGGAAGCACCACCCGAGACAGCCAGAGCAATGGCCGGAGGCAGAGCACCTGAGTGCTTGCCCCAGCCGATCTTGAGCCGGCGGTTGTGAATCATGAGACCCTGGAGGTTGCTAAGCGCATAGAAGGAAGCAGCAGCGGTGGGGTCAATGAAAGTGACGAAGCAGATATGTTTGTCGGGGATGTAGCGCACATGGTGCAGCAGACCACCACGAACAACGTTGCAAATCTCCTCCAGGGTGGTTTCGGGGTGAATGTTACCAAGGTAGATGGTACGGTTTCCGAGGTTGCTAATACCACCGGCAGTGGTGGCAACAGCAGCGGCAGCCACAGATTGTTGAGCAAGAGCGTTGGAGATCATATCCCGGTCAGCACCAGTGAGCATGTGCGCGTGACCGGGAGCAATACCAAGGTACTGAGCGGCGTTCTGCTGTTGAGTCTTGGAAACGTAAGCGCAGCGGTCCTTACCGTAGAAAACACGGCGGGGTGCTTGCCACTTGGCTTCCTGTGGCAACTGGGAGACAGCCTTGACAGCATGGGAAATAGACAAGTAGTGAACAAAGGCAATGTTCTTTTCCTTGACATACTTGACCATGTCAATGGGACCAAACTTGGAGAGGTCCTCACGGATTTCCTCCTCAGTCACCTCCTCCGGTAGGTTACCCAGGTAGACATTGCGAGAGGCAGCAGACTGCTGCACAGCCAGGGAGACCGAAGTGGGAACGGGTGAGGGCTTTCCCCAGCCAACCTTGATATCCTGGCCTTGGATGCACAGCTTCTTCAAGATAGCATCCGAGTGGAAGTGGGTAGCCGAGCTAGGGTCGAGGAAAGAGATGAAGGCGCAGTTCTTATCGGGAAGAAGACGGACGGACTCGATCTGTCCACTCCGAACGTGGTTCAGAATCTCTTCCGCAGGAGTATCAGACGGAATGTTACCGAGGTAGACGGTACGGCTGTGACCAGCGGCCGAGGTAGCGGAAATAGAGACAGGCGAAGTGGGCTGAGCCGACATGGGGTTGTAGGACCCGGTGGGGGACTGGGCGTTGAAAAAAGCCGGGGCGCCGTAGCTTGAGGGAGAAACGAGCGTCTGGAAAGCCTGGGGGGACAGGGCCTGAGGAACAGGGCTAGTCAGGCCTTGCTGAGCGGCAGCAAGCATCTGCTGCTGAGTTGGCTGTTGACCAAAACCGGCGTTTTGGAACTGCGGGCTGCCAAAGGTAGCGGGAGTGCCAGGCTGGAAAGGGCTGCCAAGAAGAAGCTGGGAAGGAAGCAGCGGAGTGAACTGCATATCAAAAGCGCCAGGAGAAGACATATCAGCATTGCCGGCCATCTGCTGTTGCTGCTGCTGCTGAGACAGCTGCTGGGTGTTGATAGCGGGAACGGTACCACGGTTACGGTGGCGCTCGGTGAAGCTGTTAATGTTGGAAGTGAAGGCACCGTGGGAGAATCCCGTCTCAGAGACTGAACCCTTGGTGGTGTGGCCGAAACGGCCGGTAGTGGGCTGGCCCGACATGGCAGGAGGATATCGATATATAGAGTTTAAAGATGTAGGATATATAGAGCGAAAGAAAATGTCGAGAGATAAAACGTAGAGTTGCTATTTCAACGAGGAGATAGCTAAACAGCGAGCGAGAGAAAAAAGGGAGAGAAGCAAAAAGGGTTGGAGTGAAGACAAGAACACAACAAGATGCTTAAAGTATAATTCGCGGGTATAGACCGAAGAGAAGAATATGATGCTCGTGAAGACAAGATGATGTAGATGCTGATATGCAGAAAGAGTAGACGTGTCGCTGAGTGCAAACAGGAAAATCGGGCGACGGTGGGTTGAAGACTAGTGCGTCGGGGTCAGACTGGCCCAGTACGAACAAGAGGACAGATCAGAGACGGCCGATGCGCCAAGCGGAGGCAGAAAAAAGTGGATAAAGACCAGGCCAGGAGCTCTAGACGAGCGGTGAACAAGCGGCGCGGCGTCGGGGGGAAAGTGGTTGCGTAGGAGGATGTAAACCTGATATATATTCAAGACGACGGGATCCGGCAGCAGCAACAAGAACGGTAGTTGATGACGAAAAGGTGGGGTTTTACAAGAAGCCGAGATTGTCGGTTATTTTTTTGGTAAGTTTTTCTGCAATAGTAGGTGAATTTTCCCTTTATTTTCTCTCTTTTTTTTTTGGACCAACGAGCGGGTTCGAAAGTAAAGTGAGGAGAAGAACCAAGGAAAAGGAAAAAAAGACACAAGAAACGAAGAAGAAGAAGGAGAAACGAAAAGAAAAACGCCAAAGAAGAGACGGCGAAGAAGGAGAAGAGGAAGGAACAAGACCGGACTTGGAAAGGGTTGGCGTTACAGGAAAGAAGAAGACGAAGAAGAAGGGAAAGAAGAAATAGAAAAAGAGAAGGAGAAGAAGAAGCAAAAGTAGAAAGAAGAAAAGAGAACGGACTCGAATTAAGAACGAGATTATCCAGGCGTCTTTGGGGAGGGAGGGGTGAGAAAGAAGTGAGGGAGGGGAAGTAAAGCAAAGAAGGGTGTAAGCAGAAAAAGAACCCAGAATAATGATAAAAAAAAGGCGGAGAAACGAGGAGAAAAATTGCCAAGATAATGGTTGATATCGATTATCTAGATATATAAGGAAAGTGTATAAACTTGACCGACAACAGTAATAACCATCCAAGAAAGACAGCGTGGAAACTACCCACCTACGTCGTTGTCGGCTACCAAGCTAGTCATGAGATGGACATGGTGATGCACAGCTTGCTTGCATGGCAGTGAACAGTGTCTTTTTTTGGCCTGTGGTAGTTGGTATGATCTTCAGTTGAAAAGACCGGGCCTGATAAAGGTCTTGTCGTCTGGAGGGGTTTGAATAGGCGTTGAGTTGGTTCTGGTTGCTATTGTTGCTGCGGAGTGGTTTAGTTTAGTTTGTTGACTTGGGACAATCTAAAACCTGCGCTAGACGCTAAATCCGTTAGCACGTTATGGAAGCTTGTTCCCTTTGACCTTTGACGGGGTGGCTTTTGATTCAACATTGTGCCACATACTCGCATTTACATATGAATGGACATACTATTCTCGATGCATTCTTCTCCCTCTGGTAATAACCTAATCCCTTTGAGGCTCCCTAAGTCCCATACACACACAGATATCACCAACATTCACTCAAATTCAGCGACACAGCCTTCTTCTGAACCGTAACAGCCCGGATCATTCCACGGCCCTAACCACCTTCTTTCCATCTTTCTCTCCACATTCAAAATCCCCGTTCTCTATCTCACAATATTGTCCCTTCCCTTCCGATGCCCCGTCCGTCCATCGCCATTCGCGACCCCAATAAGGATTTCCAAGACAGGGGTAATTTCCAAATCGGGAACGCCCCTTGTCCATTGACCAAGTCCATGTCTATTCGTCCATTTTTTTCGTCTTTTTTGCTGAAAGAAAGTGATTTGGATCGTATCAATCAGGCCATCCTATTCCTCCCCAAACTATCATTTACTTTTACCCGTTCCCGCTGTCTATCAAAATCCCTCTATTCATCATGTCCTGCCCGGAAAGAGCCCATGTAATCCGGCCCTCTCTCTTACTTGCTAGGACCGTTGGTTAAGCCACACACCGCAATAAGTCTGCATGAAATTACACATCACACTGGTTGCCGGATACACGCCGCCGACAAAGAGTCAACCCTTAAAGACTATGTACCCGCCGAAAGGCAACACAGAACCTACACTCGTCGGTTTCCTTCCCGTCCAAACTAGTCTCCATGAACACAAGACATCTCACTTACGACGAACCGCCCTATACTATACTATCCGTTCACAAGGTCCACGTCCGCCCCAATGCAACACTGCCTCAAGCACAGACAGCCATGAACCACACACAACCGCCCCTATTCGCCCATAATCCTCCCGTCCCTCCCATTCACGAGGCGGTGTACCCGTCCAATCTATCCATCCATTTGTCTAAAACACCATATGCCTCATTGACGCCTCGACAATCAACCACATTTCCCCCCAAAAACACAAAGTAAAAAAAAATCATCGCCAAATCAGGTTTTCTATACCTCAAAACCCTAGTGTCTATGTAATCCTCAGGGCGGTTGGTTTAGGGGTATAACGTTTGCTTCGCATTACTTGCGAACCTGCGAAAGGTCACGGGTTCGATTCCCGTACTGTCCATCCTTTTTGCCTCCTCACACTCCCCGTCTTCATCATGACACTTCTACTTTTTTACCATCCACGTCGTCCCGTCCCGTCTTCATCCCCAACTACCGGCCACCGTTTGCTGAACTTCTCTACAAACTTATATGTGACCCGAGTTTCGGCCTAGCCCGTTCGCCCCAAGAAACGCCATATCCCCTTGCCCTAGTCTGTGGGACAGGGTCATCGAGACAACCCGAACCACAAACTGTCCAATGTCTAGCCCTTCCAAACCAGTTGGGCTAGCCGTGTAACGACGATCTGCATTCATCTCATGCACAAGCCATCCCGTAACAACTAGGTCATCCTAAGTATGTACATATGTAAGCCACGTCCAAGTATACATATTGGTTGTGAAAAGAAAATCACCATTATTTTGTTTTTGTCTCCTTCTACAAATGTATTACGCAAAACCGGCATGTGCATCATGTAGTCCTTTTCCTCCTCTCCTCTAAGGCTTGCACCGACCCATGAATCTGGGGTACATGCACGTCGTCCGGACAGTGTGCTGGTTAGCCAACCACGCGAGGAAACGCTCAAGACCAAGTCCGTATCCACCGTGAGGCGAGGTACCGTACTTGCGCTGGTCGGTGTACCAGTAGTAGTCCTTGGCGGGAATACCCTGCTTCTCGTAAGCCGCAAGAAGCTCTTCGTAGCCCTCCATTCTCATCGATCCACCAACAATCTCACCAACACCGGGCATCAACACGTCAACAGACTCGGTTACCCGCGGGTCCTGGGGGTCCTTCTTCATGTAGAAAGCCTTAATCTCAACGGGGAAATGGGTAAGGAAGATGGGGCGGTTGATGATGTCAGTCATACGTCTCTCAGCAGCCTCGGCAATATCGTCACCGAACGCGTGGGGCTTACCCTCCTCGTTGAGGATAGGGGGGTCCTGGGCGTTAAGCCAGTCAATGGCATCAGTGTACTTCATGCGAAGGAAGGGGAAAGCGGGCTTGGTGAAGGTGGGGTTAAGTTCCTTGAGAGCAGCGGCGGCAACGGGGTCGGCAAGGACAGTGTCAATAATACGGCTGATGATATCCTCCAAATGGTTGAGAAGGTCATCAAAGGTGATGAAGTCCAGCTCGGCCTCAACGTGAGTGTACTCACTCAGATGTCTACGGGTAAGAGACTTCTCAGCACGGAAAGACTTCTCAATGCAGTAGACGGAACCCAGCGAGGGGATGACAGTCTCAAGGTACAACTGAGAAGACTGGGTAAGGTAGGAAGTCTCGTCGTAGTAAGGAAGAGAGAAAAGAGTAGCACCACCCTCGCACTGAGTCTGAACAAGAGCAGGAGGAGAAACCTTGGTGATGTCAAGCTCACGGTAAGCCTTGGTGAAAGCCCACTCAACAGCCGAACGCAGTTTCATGATGCTAGAAGCGTTGTCGCCACGGAGGACGAGGTGGCGGTTATCCAGCATAGCAGCATCCCACTGGTTCTGGCCGGCGGTGACCTTGTTGGTGATGGCATCATCATCCGAAGGAGAGGCACCAATAACCTCGTAGTAGTCGACGTGGAGCTCACGACCGTCAGGAGCAGTCTGACCCTCAAGAACCTTCTTGATAGTACCGTACAGAGCCAGCGAGGTACCAATGGCAAAGGTGAGAGCACCGTAGGTTTGAGTAAGAGGGCCAACGGGCAAAATGCACTGAAGGTGACCGTAACCGTCGATCAGGGTGATGAAAGTAGAAGTCTTCTGGACACGCAGACGGTGAATGCGGCCGTAAACCTTAACACGGGTACCCTCAGCAACATCCTTGTTGCTAATTCTAATCCGCTCAGCCTTAGGAAGAGTAGCATCCTCAGTCAAAACAATCTTCTTAGCCGCCTCCAAGTTAGCCTCACGGGCCTTCCGGCGCTCCTCCTCCTCAGCGGCAACCTTAGCAGCACGCTGCAACTTCTTCTTATGCTGGTCGACGGCAGTAACGGCCTTCTTGACAGCCGACTTAGCAGGGTCCTTCCAGGCCAGACGAGTAGACTCGTCGGCACCGGCCTCAACGGCACCGGTGACGGAGGCACGGATCTGGTATTTGGGGGCGGTCGCGGCGTCAATGTTCTGGATGTAGGCGAAGGCGAGGGACTTGTAGGGGGCGGCTTCGGAGCCGGCGGTGGTGGGCTCGTCGGTACCGACGTCGGTGTCAATGTAGACGATTGACTGCTTGGTGCGGTCGGCCAGGTCTTGGGCGGACATGGTGGGCGTTTGACTATGTGAGGTGGGACGAGAAAATGGCGGGGTAATGGATAAAAAAGACTAGAGTCTGTAGTTGTGTAGATAGATTCTATGAAAGAATCACAAGACGTGAAATTAGTATGTATGGATGAGAATGGAAAGCAAAAGGCACCCAAATACTCAAGAAATGTTCCGTCACTCTATATAAAGGAATCACGGCGATGACGATAAGAGAACTTGATGACGGGCCGGTCAACTAGTCAAAGCCAATCAGACCCCACACTTCGACGCAGTCAATAGCACTTTGTGAGTAATTGCAGCCGTTATCAGTGAGGCATACCCACTGAAACACAGTTGGGGCCCACCTAAAACCTGGACATATACAGGGGTCTAAATACTATTTCCAGGGCCCATTTTGTGAATTGTCCATGACTGTGGGGAAACCAATACAACTGGCGGAATTTGTATACAACAAGGCCGCCGGCGAGAGGAAATTCGCTTGAATTGGCTCGCCTTTAGTGAGTCATGTAAGCCGTCTGTAACCTTGATTTACGTGATGCTGATGTTCTTTGTTCTGTCTTGATACATGCAACTCTATGAAACGCTAATCAATGATAGTCTTCCTAGATAAGAGTCATTCTAACCTATCTGGTCCAAGACCCTAAATCTGACTCACATCCGTATAAGTGACCCTAGCAACCAACCTTATAATCAACACTTTGAGTCCTAAAAGAGAAGTGCCTTGACCCTAAAACATACTAAACTGGAACATGATTGTAACGCGATATAAATTTAACGACAGTTGGATAATGACAGCGAAGAGTTAAAAGGGTACTTCTAAAGACTAATGCCATAGTCACTCCCTTCGTCACCATGCGTTTCATTCAAATTAAATATTCAGATAGCCGTTTGTCCATCGGTTTGTAGACGCCATGTAGGCAACAGGATCGTTGATTGTGTAACACCATATCTAAGTACAATAGCCCCTAACCCTTCTAAACGATACGCTTTTGGACGTCTTATATGATTTTTCGGTAACCACAAAGTTGATACATTGTATGTACGTAAGATAAGGCGAACCAACTACCTGGATCTATATATGTACGTTTATGCAAAAATATATACGAGGCTTACCTGTAGACAGCAAATGACTACAACATCAAGGTGGTATAGAACCCCTTGTTGAAACCAAATCCAAAGTACACAAGCAAGCCAGGCCCATACCAAGCACATTGACCGAATATCCCAGGGCGTATACCCGCGTCGCCATCTCATTGGACGACAAAACCAAAAACCAGAATGATGACACCCCCGAATACAAAGTCAGGTATGCCCGGCTCAGGCTACCATTTTAGCCCAGTGGCGTGGTGGCGTCCAGCGGGCTTTACCATGTGCCTGACTAGTGGCGACATTGGGTTAAGCGGTGGACGAGGTATTTGATTTCTGGTGACCCTCCCGTCCGGCCGAGTCTGCTCGGAGAGTATTTTGATGTTGTTTGTCGGCTAGTATTATGGGGGCTGATGGGTGGATGTGTACGAGATATCCTCATAAATTGAGTCTAGCTGGAACGCGGCTTCCCGTATATAGCTCGGTGCAAGTATCCATCTTCAGCTCTCCATATGTCGTCAGAACCACCCAAGACTCTCAAACCCAAAGTGTTCCGTAACACAACGAAAAGCTTCTCTCAAACCCACCTTTTCCCCGGGACGAAAATACAAAAAAGGTCATCAATATCCCGAGCCACCTATCGCACGTGTCATAAGTTTACTGGCTCTCGGTAACACGTCGCATAACTCGTCAATCCAATCCACCCAAAAAGCCAAAATATCCTCCATCCACAAAAACGAATTCCCTCTTACACACCTCCAGTTCCACAACCACACAAACAGAAAAAGCAAGCCAGTGACAAAAAAAAGATGTGCACAAACAGAATGGAGGTCCCTTAATCAAGGCTTCCTTCCTACAAGGCAAAGAACATTTCCTGTTTTGTAGTAATAGGAAGAAACAAGTACCCACTGTAAACAGCTACATACAACTGGGGTGTAAGAATTACTCTTTTTGGATGACGGTGGTGGCTGTTAATCGCTCGTAATTTACCCCTTCAGCTCACCAAACGCTGGTATGCATATGAAAATAACCATGGCACAGATCACCCGTCCATGATATAAAGACGTGGGCATGCCCCTTTCTCTTGTGTATATTACTCTTTTCACTTTTGACTCAGCACATGGTTATCGCCTTTATCCGTTGAAACCTTAAAGAGCAATACAAAGGACTCTACATTATCATCGGTTACTTCCGTGACAAAACCTTCGAAACTTCGGGATAGCCTAACTTCTTTGATTTTCCATCTTTCCATTATCTTCTACTTCAAGAAACTCAACCTTCTTTATACCTACCACCATGACATTTCTACCAACCCACAATGACCCAACATCAAAAATGGGGTTCCCTCCTTCTATAAAACGACGTTCTTGGACGTCTCTCGCCAAGAAACCTTTTCTACAGAAACAAACCCCCAAAAGCACCTCTCCCACACGATATCTTCACAAACTATCTCGTCTCTTCATCCGTCTAAGTCCTTCACTACGACACTCCCGTCACTCCTTCCCCACCATGTCATCTTCAAAGTCCTCCGGAACGACCCGTTCCCAGAGTCCCTCATCAACAGTCTCAACAGCACCAACAACCTCAACTCAACATCCCCACACATCATCTTCCCAATCTTCAATCCTATCATCTGAATCCCCAGCCGTGGTAACAGCTCCCAAGCCCCAATCCATCATCGACCCCACAACCCTCCAGACGACCAGCAGCCCCATTCCCGTATTCTTCTACGGTAGTCTCATGGACCCGCAAATCGCCCAGATGGCCACCCAATCCACCCACAAGCCCATCCTAAAAACAGCTTCCGTGCGAGGCTTCGTTCCAAAGATGTGGCGTGTATTCCCTAGTGCCATGGAATGCAGTGCCCCAAACGCAATTATCAATGGCCGCGTATATCTTGCCCGGACGGCCCAGGAGGTGGTTAACTTGTCTACCTATGAAGGAGACACCTATGTTCTCAGTCCATGTGTTATTGATCTTGCTGCTGGAAATACTCTCTTGGGGTATATCTACGTAGCTGCTGAGGGCGTCGAGTTGACTGAAGGAAGTTTCAACTTGGAAAAGTGGCAACGAGAAAGTAAGAAGGCAACTGTTGACCGCTTAGTCAATGAACTTGACTTCAAACTGCCAAACTAGGTTTCCATTTCAGCCTTTTGCCTTTTACTTTTAGCACAGTGTTATCTTTGATTCTTTTCAGTACCCAGAGATGCCTGTTATATTCACTTGATCAACTTTTTTCACATCACAGTTTTGATCTTTTGCTGTCAAAACAATATACACGTTCTCTCAATTCTCAATACAGACCTCATACTTATACCCCACAAACATATCAAGTTCTCTTAATATCAAAATTCCCGATGTGACACAGAAGTGAAGTGCCCCGCATGGTATCACAAAATAAATCCAGACAATAAATCACCAAGTACAATTGACTAAAGAAAAACATTGTTGAAAAAAAAGAAAATAAGGAATTGTTAAAAGCAGGGTATCGAAGCCATGGAAGTTGTCGTCGTCGTATCTACTTGTCGTCGTCATCGCAGACCGGGCTGTATTGTAAAGGGGAAAAGAGGAAGAGAGTTGGGGAAAGCAGCACAAAACTACCAATAACGACAAATAAACAACGATGATGCAATACAAGAACAAACAGTGCAACCTTCCATGGATCATGTCAACCAGGTGCCACTTGTCATGTGGTTCAGTCAGTCTAGTCCTTGGGGTTTTTCAGAGTCTGGTTTGGGTGCTGATGGATAACCCGTTGTCAGGTAATTTTGGTACCGTGTATACATTGCGTCTGTCCACAAGCACTATAACCAATCGCTTCATTCCTTTTCGTGCAACAAACACAGCGCTTCGAGTAGCGCACAATTGCCACAACCAAGAAATACCTCCTTGCCACAAACAGACACGACGGAGGAAACGATCGGTCTCGTCTAGACAACACTTCTCTCCCACTTCCCGAAGCGCACAAAGCCAGTATAATCAGAGAAAGACGAAACTGGGAAATAGAACAGAGAGATAGAGAGAAAAAAATATGGAAAAATAACAAAATAGGCACCTCAGCCAACACTTCTCTAAAGAAGCAAACCATACATCATTGTATCATCATCGTCGTCGTCATCGGCAAAAAAAAGAGAGAGAAAAAGAAAAAGAGATCAAAGGATGAGGGTGGAAAGAAGGCCCAAGAACAGCACCAGGACGACGAGAGATTCGCTAAGAAGCAAATAAAAAGCGCAAAAAAAGAGAAAAAAGAAAGCAAGCTAGAAAACTCAAGACACAAGCAATCTGAAAAAGGGAACAGAGGGTGTGGCGATAGTCGGAAAGGGCCAAGAAAACAAAAGGGGGGAATCAGCAGTAGAGAATCTCTGTCACCCTACGGTGGCTGCGCAAGCCAAAGTGTCGGGCTGTCCTATTTGATGTCGTCACCTTTTACAGAATAGTGCACTTGTGTTGCTTCTTCTTGGGGGCCGGAGGCTCAAGTGCAGCAACAATAGCCTATGACGGGGTGGGAACACAACGTTAGCATGAACCAGTCAATAAGAACGGTAGGAGCAAAAGCGAGAGCGAGAGCTAATGACTGTGTAGATACAACGTGATGTCACATGCAAATGGGCCGGTTATGAGAAAAACGACAGTTTGTCGTCATGTCTCTGGGTCCCCAACATATGTCGACCAAACGAGCCAAAAGTGCAAAAGAGCCGGACAGCTTTAAAAAAAGAACTTACCTCGTCAAACACATCCTTGAGCTTGTACTGCGTCAAGGCACTGCATTCCACGTATTTAACGGCACCGAGGTCCTTGGCCATGCGCTCACCATCCTCACGCTTAACGGGCTCCATCTTCTGCTTGGCAAGCTTATCGCGAACGCTCGAGTCGGATCTCAAATCAACCTGGGTACCAACAATCAAGCACGGGACACCGGGGCAGTGGTGGTGCACCTCGGGGAACCACTTTTCACGAACGTTTTCGAACGAGGCGGGCGAAGTGACACTGAAGCAGACCAGGAAGACATCAGTCTGGGGATACGAAAGTGGACGCAGACGATCGTAATCCTCCTGACCGGCGGTATCGAAGAGACCAAGCGTGTAGGGCTCATCACCAATCCTAAATTGTAAATATTCAAGGTTAGCTAAGAGAGAGAAAGAGAGCCCAAGACATGTTGGGCTCGATTGAAGGACGAAAAGACTCACATGACAGTGACAGCATAGTTGTCAAACACAGTAGGTACGTATTCAGAAGGGAACTTGTTAGTCGTGTAGCTAATCAGCAGACACGTCTTGCCGACAGCACCGTCACCGACGACGACACATCTGTACAATGGCAAAAGAAAGAGGGTCCATGGTTAGCGGAAGGTCCATTTAACAAGGAATGGATGTGGTCCAGGCTATGCGCCGGCAGGGACAATCACCGGCTGCGGTTGTCGCAGAGACCACGGCGGCTGAAGACGGCGCGACCTGACACGACAGACCATGAACACAACAGGCGATGGACAGGCCACAGGCGACAAAGAAACCAGCTATTGAAAGGCGAAGTCATCTCAAAAGACTAGTTGGCGGTAAAGAAGAATCACATACTTGATAGTGGCAACAACCATTTTGTGGCTTATATGTGTGTGTATGTGTATGTGGGGGGAGAGCGATCTCGGGCGTCTTTAGTATCAAGAAAGCGAGCTGACTTGATGATTATGCGTAGACGATAGTTGATGAAGGCGATAAGATGCGACAGACTAACAGTCTTAGTCTTTTTGATGTGTGCTTCTTCTTTTTCTCGGTGGGCGATTGAGCGGCGAGAAAATGATACCTCGTCGTCTAGCAGATAGTGTCGAGCGGGTCGTCTAGCGGACGATTGAGTGTCTTGTCGAGAATGCGGAGCGGAACAGCGGGAATGCGATGATACCAAGAGCAAGTTCGAGACAGGAAACTACTTCACTTTGTCGACGGATAGCGGGAGGGGTCGAGAGAGGCGG
>LCZG01000074.1:43302-66527 GCA_001483325.1 Huntiella savannae | reverse complement strand
GGCGGGGGGAGGGGGGGTGGAGGATAAGAAAGAAAAAGGGTTCGACTTTTCGGCGCGCGGAAAGGGTTCAGTTGAATTCGGCGGTGATGGACAAAGCGTGCCCGGTCGGTTTTGGTGGCCTTTGGTTTAAGCCTGTGATGGGATTGTCGAGCTGACACAAGGGTTAATTTGGCGGGGTGCAAGAAGGGAAGAAAACGGAAAGAAGAGAGAGAAAGACGAGTTGAAAAGAGGCTGGTGTGAAAAAAATAAAAGTAGAAAGAACACTACTAAGTTACAGCTTAAAAATAGTCACTTGGAACAGACGGGAGTATGTAACAGCTTCCAGAGTTTATCGAACCTCAACGTGGAACTGCAGGTACAGATAGAAAACAGAAGGGGCCCGGTAGTAGGTGGGTGGTGGTTGGCTCCAGTGCGGAAGGCGGGAGGGGGTCAGAGGCCAGAGCTTGGGGGCTAGAGGGGGGGAACAAAGGGCGACTTAACCAAAAAAAGTAGGCGGTGAAGTTAGGGAGTTGATGTGAGGGGAGTAGTTGTTGTTGTTGTTGGATTGAAGTGTCTTTGCGAATTTGGTAGGAACCAGCCATCTAAGGGATAACAACCCCGCAAGCTCGCCATTCCAACTGTCTGCCACCCATCCATTTACATGTGTATGTACATACATACTAGATACGCTGTCAAGCAAACGTGCGACCCTTACCTTTATGCCTTTGTTAGCATGAAAAGTATGCGAGAGTTCTTTTCTGCCAAAAAACAGTAGTTTTCCTTTCCAGCCATTTCTCCTTCCGGCCACCTTCTTCTTGTCCCCATCCTATCGTCCAAGCCAGCCAAACAGGTAACTGTGTATGTAAGTGGTTGGGGAAAAAAAAAGTGGCCAGGTCCAATTGTGGGAAGAAGGAAGGGAAGTGACGGGGACGAGAGAGGGGAAATAATGAGAACTAGGGTTATGCGTCGCTTTGGTGGTTTGCTGGTTTTTGCAAACGGGTGGCGGCGGTCCTTTCAGGGCTTAGCGCGGATGTTGGGGGTGTTCTCGGACTATGTGAGATGTTTATGATTGGTTGGATGACTAGGGAAGGAGAGAGACAGACAGATTGAGAAAGAGAAAGATGGAAAGGGCAGGCGCGGGGGCTTGTTGGTTAGTTGTTGGATTGGATGAATAGATGTGAGGGTTAACAGAGTAAGAAACAAAAAAAAGAGGAACAAGGCCCATGTTGTACCCAACCACTAGCAAACCAAATGTAAGAGGCTGCAGCGTCCGTCGTTTCACCAGTATTCCGTTCGTCATGTCCATCTCTTGTATAGAATCCCACGATCCATTCCAAGAAGCATCCGAACTCCTTAAAAGAAACGACATTTCACTGAAAAGTTACCACCACAAGGCTGACAAGGCTGACCGAGTCTTAAGAAAGCCATCATGTCGCTAAATCGTCGTTGACGCCCATAAACACTGTTGCTTGATTGGTTAACGCTGGATTATCGGGGGCCTTGTGTGACCCGAGTGATAACAGAGCTGCAGCAGCCACGCAGAAGCCGCAGGAGCGCCACACGGGGGTAGACGGGAGGAAACGGCGCTTGTTATGTAGTGACTGAGCGGATGGACACATTCTTATATGTGTGTACTTAGAAAAAGGGGAGAGTTTGTCGGGTTTTTCTTCATTCGGATGTGCAGAGAGCGGGTGACTGTAACCATGACCGGGCCCAGTATAGACGGCGCCACGAGTATGTATGTACATGGCACAAGTAACTTGCTAGGTGTTCAATCCCATATGCATACGAGTGCATTTGCGGAGCGATGTGCATGTCTCTTTTGCCCGAATCCCTCATCCGTCTACGTTACAACGTAGGAAGTCATGGACATATGTACTTGATATGTACTTGTATGTATGTGTGTGTATGTATATATACCAAACCCATGTAACGCCCGTCTTCGGTGAACACCCACCGGGATGTAGTGTCCGGGCCGTGTTCCGTCGATCACCAACAGGGCATATCCCGAGAATCTCAAAGTCCCGGGACCAGTTCCCCGAGATCTTGGGAATATCCTAGACCGAGACTTCCAAGCTTGTTTTATTCTCCTGGGAAGTTCCACGAGTTTTATATGTCACGGCGGGTCACCCATAAGCCCGCCCGCCGGACCAAATATGGCCCAAGCACCCCACCATTCGCCGGGTTTTCACACGCACGTCCGTTGGAGTCGTAGCCATGTTAATCCACTGAAATCCTCCTCCGTCAAGACCAATGTGGGTGGGTGGAAGAGAGCGCTTGGACATTGCCTTGGACGACACGCTGTCGGTTTTGTGGTGTCATGGGGGTCTTTCTTGGTGTGGATTGGTGGGGCTTTTGATTGTGTATGGATGGATGTACAATGCATATATACTCTTTGGGTGATATTTGCTGTGTCAAGTGGTTGGCTGGTTTGCGAATATGGAATAACGGGCCGGAGGAGGAGGATCCCGTTCTTGATGGTTGCCAGACAATGCATTTCTAGATTCAACTTTACCATGGAAGCTGTGGGGAGACGTGGCTATCCTGGTTCAATGAAGTGTCGGACCAAAGTATTCAGCTCATCACATCACTTCACATGTGCTACTAATTAAGGCCCTAAAACCAGTAGATATCTCAAGTCTTGGAGTTGTACATATGTATTTATATTTGTACCTTTGCTATAATCTATCACTTTCTGAGAACTCGCTTACTCCTCCGTTTCTACATACATCATCCCCTGCCGTATTCTCCGGCTGATTGACAAAAAGAATCAAATTTCTCTCCAAATACAAACACCGAGATTCCGGCAAAAAACGACCTCATTCTTGTCTACAATACAATCAATTGACCCCTGATTTATCGTCACCCCGCTGTCTCGTTCCACCATTCCGTTTATTTCCTTCCTGATACACCATTACCACCCTTTCAAAGCTCCCACACATTCTCCAGTACTGTGGTCAGATGCAGTGATTGACGCTCGACGGCCTTCATCCTCATCCTGCTCCTCCTCTTCCAGTTACCCCATCCGTCCATTGTATTCGTGCCTGACGCCCGCGGCCAGTTCATTGCGTGGTATTTGCTTGCTTCGGTCGCTACGTCTACTGATGGTCTGTCAGGAAATCCCAGAAAATTCACTCGCAAGACATGTATATAAAGGGCCCGTGAGCGAACACCGTCTCTTTCCCCCGCTGCCGGTTCTTATTTCCTGTCTTTTGTCATTCTGGTACTTTCTGCTCTACCCTGTACCATCATCCTATTCTTAAAATCTCCATTTTTGACTGTGGTCTGGTAATCTGTCATACCTCCTTTATTGTCGGTTCCTGCCGTTCCGTCGCACCATTATATAGATATCCACTATTGTACTTCCCAGAATGGCTGCTCCTGACGCCACCCCCGCTGCGGCTGCTGCCGTCCCAGCCACCGAGACTCCGGCTGCTCCCGCTGCGGCTGCTGCCACTACCACTGAAGCTGCTCCCGCTAAGACTCCTGCTACCGAGACTTCAGCTGCTCCCGCCGCTGCTGCTGCCACTACCACTGAAGCTGCCCCCGCTGCTGCCGCTGAGACCGTCACCCCCGAGCAAGGTGAAGGCGCCGGTTCTGCCGTCATCGCCGTTGACGATGAGCAAGCTCGCCGCGCTCAGTATGAAAGAGACACTCTGTACCTCGAGGAGCACATGCCTGAACGTCTTGATCTCTCTACTACCGCCTACGGTCAAGAGAATGTTAACGAGAACCACCCCTCTCTCGTCATCGATGTAAGTGATCTCGGAAACAAGGAAATCCCTCCCATATCCAACATCCCACTAACCCTAGTCCACCCCTCCGCCACCAGGAAGTTGCCTTTACCGACCCCGAGCAGGTTGCTGCTAACTCTGTCTTTGACTCAACCTATGGATCTGACGGATCTATTAACACTGCGTCCATTTCTTCGTCCATCTTCCACTACCAATATGAGAACGGTCGTCGGTACCACGCCTTCCGTGAGGGGCAATACATGCTTCCCAACGATGATCGTGAGCAGGAGCGTTTGACCCTGCAGCACCACATTTGGCGTCTTCTTCTTCACGGACAGCTGTACATTGCGCCCATTGAGGATAGGGAAAACATGCGGATTCTCGATCTGGGCTGTGGTACTGGTATCTGGGCCATTGAGATGGCTGATGAGTTCCCCTCGGCTGAGGTGTGCGGTATTGATTTGAGTCCCATCCAACCCGACTGGGTTCCTCCCAACTGCCGTTTCCACGTTGACGACTTTGAAGACGAGTGGACGTACCGTGAGGATGAAAAGTTCGACTACATCCACGGTCGCTCGCTTAGTGGTGCTTGCGCCGATTACTCGGTGTTCTACAGCAAGATCATGAAGCACCTGAAGCCTGGCGGTTGGTGTGAGATCCAAGAGTACGATGCGTGGGTGTTTTCCGATGACGACTCGTGCGACAAGGCTCGTTGGACCATGGAGTGGGTCGAGAAGCTTGACGTTGCCTCTCGCAAGTTCGGCCGGACGATGAACGTTGCCCGTTTCCACAAGCAGTGGATGGCCGAAGCTGGCTTTGAGGATGTCCACGAGGAGGTTGTCCGTGTAAGTTGATTTTCTACCATAAGATACTAAACTTTAAGCATAAACTAACATGCCATTTTCAGATCCCAATTGGTCCTTGGGCTAAGGACCCCCACCTGAAGGAGCTTGGTCGTTTCGAGCAGGTGCACATGCAGATGTCGGCCGAGTCGCACACTCTTGCTCTGTTCACCCGTATTTGGGGCTACACTGAGGAGCAGGCTCGTCTTTTGATTGAGGGTGTCAAGAGAGATTTCCGTAACAAGGATCTTCACTTGATTACTAGCTACCGGTTCATCCGCGGCCGTAAGCCTGAGAACGCCGTTTAAAAGGGGAGAAATATTGTTTGATAGTTTGTTTAATACGATATCTTGATGTTTGTTTGTACATACACTTATCTGGCTTTTCATATTGTTATGTGGATGCATCGGGGTTTGTTAGGGTTGTTGGATATATTAGGTGAGCCTGATTGGTGTAACGGGGATCCACCATATATCAACAACACCCCATCTGAGAGTATCAAGTGTTTCCTTTTAGACAATATACTTTGGTATCGAAATCATGCCTCCTCCAGAACCGTCTTCTATTGACCTACTTCTTGTTCAGTACCTTGATGTACTGTCTACATATACCAACATACAAGAGGAAGTCAACAAGGAGTTCTCGTTGTCCTTTCAGAATATCGCCCGTGCAAACTGGGTTGCACCAAGGGGTACACGTTATGGCGAGGAATTATATGATGGACGAATGAAGGCTTCACGACAATTGAAATGGGAAGAAAATGAAGAAGGAACTAGGGTTAAGGTGGTGGATGTTGAGCTGGCTGAAGGGGAGTTGATAGAAGTGACTGAGGAGGTGGAGTCCAAGGAGAACCCCGAGGAGAATCTCAAGGAAGATTCGACTGAAGATACTTCTGAGGACACCCCCTCAGGGGACATCTCAAATGCCCCAAAAGAAGAGACAAAAGAAGACATCTCCACCTTTAAAACCCGCCAAATCGACAGTCGCAATCCTCTCCGCTGGTTCGGTCTTCTCACCCCACAGCCTCTCAAAACCGCGCAATCCCACAGCACCCAGTTAATAACCGAGCTTATCCCCAGCCTAATCAACACGCGCAACCGTCTCAAAACCCTAGAAATTGAAATCGGCCGCGCCCGCAAACAAGCGGAGAAACGCCGAAAAGCAGATGAAGCGGCTGTGGCGGAGGGGTTGACACAGCTGAGTATTTAGATTGGTTACTCGCGGAGTATCTTGAGTTGGGTGCGGGCATGGTCGAGGTCGGATTGTGTAGTGGAGTCTAGAGAACTTGAGTGTTCTAGAGCGGCACGGATGCGGGTTTCTAGGCCGCTGAGGGCATCGATTGTATGGCGGAATCGTTTCCTTTGGCCTAGTGTGGCACTTTGGATGGCCGTCACAGCTAAACGCAAGACACCCGCGAAAAGCCCCTTTTGCTCTTCTAAGATACTGTCGCCAATATCTCTGCCACTCCAAGCGGCAATGCGAGTAACGAGGTCGAGCCAGTCGTCACGGATACCACGGTTAGGAGGGTAGTGGTTTAGGATACCGGAGAGGACTACCTCGATGAAGTTGCCACGACGGATGATTTGCAGGTCGGTTGTATCTAGAGTGTTTAATAGATCTTTTGAGAGGATAGGCCAAGCGCCAGCTTTGATTAACGCAGTTGCCCCCTCTTCCTTTTCCACGATAGGTTGCATGACTAACAGTGCACCCTCTTTGTGATCTTCACGGCCATCGCCAGTGCGGCCTTCGGCGTACAACTCGAGGAACATATCTACCAAATCAGTCGCAGCTTCAATCAGCCTTGGCACGTCGTCCTCGGCTAACCAAGCTGCAACAAACTTGACCGCTGCGAGAATCATAGGGTCGCTGATAGCTTCGACGCTGGCAGAGTCCCAAGTTATCGTCCGATGAACGCCCTCAGAGGCTTCGCTGCGGACGGATGGATCAAGACCTGGAGCACCGGTGACGACGGCATTCCATCGGTCACGGAGATACTCCAAAGTTAGAGAGAGGGTTTCGAGACAGGCGTCTCGGATCTTATAGAGAAGATCTCCTGGGAGAGGGAGGGTATCCGGGTCATGGGTCATTAGGTGGATGACATAGCATAGGGCAATGTTATACGCAGCGGCTAAGCGGCTACTAGTGGTGGGGTAGGTGGGAGAATTAAGGGTCGTAAGAAGCGTTGGAAGAGTCGTCCGGATGTCAATTAGGATTAGTGAGATGAGAATGAAAACAGTAGGTTTCTTCTCGGAGTCCTCTGTGGTATGGGGACTGGCGAAGAGGGTTTTACGGGTGGTTTCTGGGAAAAGGGTGAGAAGACGAGAGGTGGCAATGGTGAAGGAGTGCCGGGCTTCAGAGCTTTGACGCAATGTTACCAGCGTGGTTATGAAGCCAAGAATAGGTGATAACCAACGGGGGCTTTCGGGGAAGAACTAGAACATTGTTAGTGTTTGTTACAACAAAGATGGCAATGTGAACTTACAGAAGGATCAACAGTCTGCAACATATCAGCAACAAACTGAATCAAAGTAACCCCATCAGTCCCCTTAAACGCCACCACAAGCCCCATCATGACACTATCAATTTGCTTCTCCAGCTTCCCGCGGACTTCCTCATTCTCAACAGCTCTAGCCATAGCTGTTCCCCACGCCATCAATAGAACCCTAAAAGCCCGCTGACTCCTCGGCGCAATCTCTACCAAGCTCCCAATATCATCCAACCCGATGAACTCCTCTGCGCCTTTCTGTGTCGAAACCATACTCGCTAGGCACTCCAACAAGACATTCACCGTGTCCTTCTTGCCTGCCTCGGTACTCTCCGGACAATACAATAAAGCGCCTACAACCCCCTTTATTCTGCCCACCATCTTCTTCCGCCCTAGAACTTCCCTTGGTAGGAGCCCCGTAAAAGCAAATAACACATCCGCCGCAATACTAGCCATACTCTCAGTTTGCGCCTTCGTCAGTCCCGATGACCCCGCCGGTGCTCGGAGTAGCCGGTCAATAAATGATGATGGAATCCCCGTCCATAACGTGTTCAGCGCATCGGCATCTTCACGTAGTGTAGCTGAGTTATCCAGTACCGTATGTAAAAGCGCCAGTCCAACAAACCGCGACGTGTCGGTAGATGCCGACAAGTGCGAAAGAATTTGATCAACAGTAGGTGTCGACCCACTCGTCTCTTCAACAACCGATTCCGCCATTTTGATATTATCTAGTTACAAAGACATCGTCAAAACTTACACGCAACTCATCAACCGTTAAGCTCTTCCAATATCTCCAGGGTTATACTAGGGTCTTTACCAGCTGACATCAGCCGACAGGGTACGACCAGGATTAAGCTTCTTGTAATACAGCTCTCAAGACGACACTCAGCGCATTCATCGCCGTCTCACAAGCCATGAATTCCCGGCAACAACCACCACCATGACGACCGCATCGGCCTCATCATCGGCCCCACCCACGCCGTCATTTCCACCACCAAAGCACCCCAGCGATGTCCTACCGACGGCTTCTGCCCCACCGGCTAACCGTGTCCCCTATGCGAATCTCTCGTCTATCGATTGGATCCACGAGACGACTAAAGAGCGCTATCGACTACGTAGTCTGCGCGCGACGAACCGCGGATTCCCGAGCCACTTGTCGCAACTTACCTCGGCGTCGCAGGTGTGGATTATCTTGATTGGTACGGGTTTAGCTGTTGGTGCGCTGGCGGCTTGTATTGATGTGGCGACAGCATGGTTGGGAGATTTAAAGATTGGATATTGTTCCGGAGGCGGTATTGACGGAGGTTCAGTCTTTTTGAATCGCAACTTTTGCTGCTTAGGTTATGAGGGGGACAATGAGTCGAAATGTGCTGATTGGTCTGATTGGACGACTATTCTTCCGGGGTTTGCCGGGTGGCTTACTGGGTATACAATCTACATCATCACCTCAGTCCTCTTCGCCGGGGCTGCAGCCCTCCTCGTTCGTGAATACGCACTATTCGCAAAACACTCTGGTATCCCGGAACTAAAAAGCGTCATCAGCGGGCTCGTCATGCACGACTTCCTCTCCGGCTGGACACTAACCGCCAAGTCTCTCGGTCTCTGCCTCTCCGTGGCCTCTGGAATGTGGCTTGGTAAGGAAGGACCACTTGTCCATGTAGCCTGCTGTGTCGCGGCGCAACTTATCCGGTTGTTCCCAGTGATCGATGCGAACGAGGCGCGGAAACGGGAGGTGCTTACGGCAGCGGCGGCTGCGGGGATTTCGGTGGCTTTTGGGAGTCCCATTGGAGGAGTCCTGTTTAGTATTGAAGCCTTGTCTTATTTCCCGGATAAGACCATGTGGCATGCCTTTGTGTGTGCTATGACGGCCGCGGTGATGCTCCAGGCTTTTGACCCGTTCCGTTCGGGGAAATTGGTGCTTTATCAAAGTCAATATACAGTTGACTGGCACGACTTTGAGCTACTTCCATACATGTGTCTCGGGCTTCTCGGCGGTCTCTACGGAGGTCTTTTCGTCAGACTGAACATGTGGGTTCAACGGAAGAAAGCTGCCTTGGCAGTGCATAACCGTCTCCCATCACCCATACAACAAGTCCTCATCATCGCCGTTATCACCGCCATTCTCAACTTTCCAAACTTTTACCTTAAAGTTCCCACATCACACCTCGTAACGTCCCTCTTTGCAGAATGCACACCACACCATCTTGACACCCTAGGTCTCTGCAAAACTGGCTCAGCATCTCTCCCCACAATCATAGTTCTTCTCGCCGCCGCCGCAGTAGCCTTCTTCTTATCCGCAGCAACCTTTGGTCTCCAAATCCCCGCAGGCATCCTCCTCCCCAGCATCGCTATCGGTGCCCTTCTAGGCCGCTCCGTGGGTATCGCAATGGAGTTATACACCTCTGCCTTCCCTGGCTTTGTAGGCTTTGCCTCGTGTGCGCCGGATCTTCCCTGCGTAACACCCGGTACCTACGCCATAGTTGGCGCAGCCGCGGCATTGGCAGGTGTCACACGTACTACTGTGTCCATTGTGGTAATCATCTTTGAACTTACTGGCGCATTAACCTTTGTTCTCCCCATCATGGTTGCCGTGATGCTCGCCAAATGGACGGGCGATGCGCTTTCCCGACATAGTATCTATGACTCGTGGATCCGATGGAACGGATACCCACTAGTCCCCTCAGAAAGTTCCATCCGTCCCGCCGACGAACCTATCGGTCGTGCAACCCAATTCATGACTCGAACCGACGACCTCATCGTCTTAGAACAACGCGGCGCCGACATCACTGCTCTCCGAGCCCTCCTTTCTCGCTCATCAGTCCGTGGGTTCCCCGTGGTGCGAGACGTCCGCTCGGCAATTCTCATCGGATACATCTCGCGCGGGGAACTCCAATATGCCCTTGAACAAGCCATTTCGCCAACCAGTGCCAATGGTCTTGGTCTATCACATACAACGGAAGTTGTCTTTGTCGAGGTCACTGAACCTGGTGTACTTGACCTACGTCAGTGGATGGATGAGACACCTCTTACATTAAACAGTCGTGCTGAAATGCACCTTGTGGTTCGATACTTCCAGAAACTGGGGATCCGATATGTATTATTTGTGGATCGGGGTGCCTTGACCGGGTTACTTACTAAAAAGGATGTTTGGTGTATTCTTAACGGTGAGATGGAAGAAAACGGCCGAGGAGAGAGATTTGGAGATGAACCCGATTTAGATGACGATGGAGATCATGATGGACAAGCTAGAGAAGGGTTGTTGGCCGTGGAGAGTAGACATCATCGTACATATTCTATAACGTCACCAGGGGGTTTGTTGTGATTGATTTGTTTGTATATATCAATGATTATCTTGATTTTGCCTTCACTTAAACAATTTCATTCATCTCGTGTGAACATTCTTGTTGTATATATATATGTATAGAATCCCAAAACCATATCTCATGCATCTCATAATCTAATACTCAAAGTCATCATCCACTGCTGGCCCCTTACTCTTCGCCACACTTTCTTGCTTCAAATACATCTCCGCAACCTGTCTACTATTCGTCGCCTCATCCGGTTTCTTATCATCACGAATTTTGATAAACCGGGGGAATCGCAACGAAATACCCTTCTCGCCGGCAGGATCCACGCCCTCGCCAACACCTGCCTTGTATCTTGGAGATAACGTTAAATCAGCCGTCTTAACCTCCCACACAAACCGCGGCTCAAACCACACATCAGGCTGGTGTTGTCCACCAGACGAGTGCGAGTAGAATGGTTTAGGTCTGTCGATTACAATCTGAGAAAGAGAAGTGTGGAGTTCCTCGAGGACTTGTTCGGAGAATCCAGTACCAATGTTGCAGATTGTTTCGTAACTGTCACTGCGCGGGTTATAACAAGCCAAGAGGAAAGCACCGTAGACAGCCGTTCTCTTTCCCTTTCCGTGGTATGCACCAAGGACAACTAAGTCCAGAGAATCACCGATACCGGAAAGATAATCCTTCTTGATCTTCAGCCAGTTACGAGACCGTTGACTTGGCTCGTATCCCGACTCTGCGCCATCCAACATCTTGACCATGAGACCCTCGCAAGACGCCTTCATAGATGCGTCAAGGAAGGTCTGGATGTCTTCAAGTTCTTGACTGTCCATTGAAGTGGCGTAGGCAAATTCACCCTCGATAGGCTCAAAGGCGTTAAACATGAGAGTGCGACGTTCCCGTAGTGACTTCTCAACGACAGCCTCCCCGTTCAGAAACAAAAGGTCAAAAGCGAACACGCAAACCCGAATCTTAACATCCTCAATCTTGACATCTTTCTTCTTCCGCGTCATAAGAGTCTGGAAAGGTAACACCTTCTTCTCCTCAACATCCCAACCGACCGTCTCACAATCGAGTACAAAAGACTTAGTATCAGGCTTAATCCACGCACCCAGTCGTGACAGAATATCAGGGTACTTCTTACTGAGATCCTCAGAGTTGCGCGAGAAAATAGCCGTGACCCCCTTAGGTTTATCCTCTGAAGGCGCCACATAATGAATCTGAGCACGCTCACCATCATACTTATACTCGCACGTAAAAGTCTGATCTGTGAACCGGTCAAGAACCTCGGTGATAGCCTTAGTCGGCTTAGCCAACATGGGCTTCAAGGGTACACCCGGCTGCAACTTGCAATGTTCGCGCAGGTTCATTATACCGTGTTCCAACATCGCCGGGATGATAACATTGTAACTAGGCAACTCACTGTATACCGTTTTCAACAACGCCTCGGCCTTTTCAAGATCTGCACTGGTAGGCGGCTTCTTTCCTTCCTTTTCAGCTTCATGCGCAAGAACTGCCTGAGCTAGCGATACAATAACAGTCCGCTCCGCCAGTCCCAGTCGCAATTTACCCTCCAGGAAGCGCACAATGAACTTGGCCTCAGAAGGGCCACCCTTATCCTTGGTGATATCAACCTTTCCGGCGTTATTCGCATCAGCAGCCGCAAGCAACTTCTTGATACCATCCACCTTGCGCCCTTGGGCACCGTTGCCAGATAACGTCGCAATAGTCATAAGACCACTATGAACACCACGGACAGTCAATGGCTTAGGCTTGAACATGGTGCGCTGGGTAGAACGACTCTTGACAGCAACCAGACCAAGGTCACCAGTTTCCTTCTGGTCGGCCTTGATAACTTGCAACGACCGACCCGTCGTCTCGCCAATGGCCTTCATAATAAGTGACTCGCCAATACCCAACTCAACGCCGGCATAGTCAGGTGCCAACTTGTTGATCATCAACAGAACTGTGACGAGCAAATCATCCGGGCTCAACCGGAGAACCTGGCGCAAGAAAAGCGCACAGTATTCCATGATGATAAGACGCTTGGTGGTCATTTCAACCAATGAAAATGTTGTGCAAAGCGCCGCATATGGAACCGGATCGCCGGCTTTCCAATCGGGATACGCGCATTTAACCGGTTGTAAGAGTTTTGCTTGTACCTTCTTCAGTGTTGACTTCTTAACCTCCTCGTCGCTCTCTGCTGAACTCTCGACCTCAGAGACCTCCTCCTCTTCTTCTTCTTCCTTCTTGACGACAGGAGCCTTCTCAGCCTTGGTGTTCTCCCTCTTCTTGAAGAAATCGGATGGGGGGGCGTTTTCTTTCTTCACTGCCACTGGTTCTTCAGTCTTCTTGCTAGAGTCGGATACAGATGGTTCGGTTTCCGCCGCTTTCCTCTTTTTCTTGTGGCTTTCCTCTGCTTTCACGGCAGTGTCAGGCTCGGAGACGATCGATTGGCTTGGTCTACCCTTCTTCTTCGGTGCCTCATCTGTCTTTACAACAGTCTCAACCTCGGTTTTTATCTCGGGCTCGGGGGTTGTAGACTGGCGCGGTCTACCTCTCTTCTTGGGTGCATCAACTGTCTTTACAGCAGTCTCAACCTCGGCTTTGGTCTCAGGCTCTGGGGTAGTAGACTTGCGCGGTCTACCCCGTTTCTTGGGGCTAGTCTGTATCTCACCTGCGCTCTCATCACTCTCCTCCACCCGTGGACGCGTTCTCTTCGTCCTCTTCACAGCCGGCCCATCATCCAGATCGATATCCCCATCATCCTCCTCTTTGCGCTTCTTTCCACCATCCGTGTCCTCAGTCGCGGTATCCTCTCCCGTTTTTTTCGCTTTTGTCGAGAAAGAAAGGGTTGTTTGTTGAGGTGCTCTCGACCCAGAGCCCCCAAAGAACTTTCTATAATATCCAATCATGTTAGTAAATAATCATCACCACCTGCAAGCGCACAACAGCACACACCCAAGTGTTGTCTGAGAGGACTTAACATACCCCAAAGTCGCCTGTTTCGGAGCCATGACAAGCAATCGATTCAAGCCGATACAAGCGTCCCGCCGAAACGATATATCAACGCCACAAGTATTCGTAAAGCCCCGCCTCACAGGTCTCCTAATTCTTTGACTAAAGGTTCCAATTCTCGATGGAGTCGCGTTGGTTGGCTGCAGTAACAAATGCAATCTAAAATAAGACAAATTGGTAGTCTTCGTCCGCTGCATGAATCGAGCCGCGTTCGTGGGGGTAAATCTGTCTTGTCGAGAGATATCCGGCAAATAAATAGCCGTGGATTTCCTAGTACAACTGGAAATAAAAGTCCTGCTGCTGCCTGTCTGCCTATCAAGTCGTGCTGCACGTCAACCAAATGTAGCAATTAGTCGCGAATTTGGGTTAAAAGTTGTTGTTTCTTTGGCTAATTCGGTAGAGTCGTTGCTAGGGAGAACTTGAAAGTAATAGGCGAGGGAAAGGGCTTCACTGAAAAACAAAAGAGAAAGTCTAAATTTCTAAATCTATGAGCATAAGTTTGTCTACAATAATCAGACTCAAAATTCTATATTTACTTGTCCCAATTTTTTTTACTGAAATTACTCAATTCCGTTATACCTCTTCCACTTATGTCCCTATTCTTGATCCGTTTTTTTCCATCTCCATATTATCCTAAAGTAGAAAGAACCTCTTCCATTGGCTTATCGATAACAATTCATCAGCAACTATCATAACCCGAGACTCTAGGGTTCTAAACATCCATGTATTCACGTGATCAGTGCTACGACTTGCCTAAATGATCAAAAAAATGCTTATTGTACAATGCCAAAATTACAACCGTGAAAATTTCAAAGTATATAACACAAAGGGACTCCGAAAATTACAGATACTCGCTACACCCACTGTTTAGTAGTGGTAGTCCTCCTCGGGGACACGGCCGCGGACGAACTTGGGCTCGGAACCCTTGACGTAGATGTCCTTGAACAGGTTCTCGGCGGTAGCCTCGGGGACGGCCATGGCCTCGGCAATAGCGACCTCGCTGGCGACGAAAGCACGGGTCTCCTTGTCCATCTTCTTGAGCTCCTCCTCGGTGCAGATCTCCCAGTCGATGAGCTGCTGCTTAAGACCGGAGATGGGGTCCTGGGTGGAGCGCATACGCTGGATCTCCTCACGGGTACGGTAGGTGGTACCGGGGTCGGACATAGAGTGACCACCGTAGCGGTAGGTGACGTACTCCATGACAAGAGGACCGTTGCCGGTGGTGGTGTACTTCTTACCGTGGGCGACAGCGGCGCGGACGGAAAGGGCGTCCATGCCGTTGACCTTCAGACCGGGGATGTACTGACCGCGCTTGTAGTACTCGGTGGTGGCCGAGGAGCGGGCAGCGGAGGTACCCATACCGTACTTGTTGTCTGTACGATTTTAGTCAGTACTGTGATTAGATGTAATCATTTATCGGGTGAAAACTTACTCTCGCAACCGAACATGACGGGGAGGTTCCAGAGCTTAGCCATGTTGTAGGCCTCGAAGACCTGACCCTGGTTGGAGGCACCGTCACCGTACAGGACGATGGAGGTGTTGGGGCGGTTGTTGTACTTGTGGGCGAAACCGAGACCGGCACCGACGGGGACCTGGGCACCAACGATACCGTTGCCACCGTAGAAGCCCTTGGTGAACATGTGCATGGAACCACCCTTGCCGTAGACGATACCGCCCTCACGGCCGAGAAGCTCACCAATGATGGAGCGGATAGTGGCACCACGCATCAGAGCGTAACCGTGGCAGCGGTAAGCAGTGATGATGTCATCCTGGGGGGTGATGGCAGACTCAATACCAACAACAACGGCCTCCTGACCGGTGACCAAGTGGCAGAAACCACGGATGGCCTTCTCCTTGTACAGACGGTCAGCAGCCATCTCCATCTGGCTGCATGGTTTCAAGATATTCTGGTTAGTTGGAACGAAAGAGACGAGCTAAGCAAATGTGTTGCAAAGACATACCGGATGGTCACCATATCGGTGTACATCTTCTTCAGCTCACCCTTGGTGACATCGAGGGTGTAGGCGGGGGGGTCAAGCTCATAGGTCTCGAAAGCCTCATCGGAAAGAGTGACGGTGAAAGGCTGGTCATCGGCCTATGAACGGGAAGAAGAAACATGGTTAGGATATGAAAGATAGGTCATAATGACAACGATTAAGACGACGATGAAGACAACGACAAGACATATCTCCGACTCGAGAGTAGACGACAATAAACCTCGATCTTGTTTGAGAAAATCGGCCAAACCCAAGTCCTCAAACTATCTTCACCACCAACAGATTCAGGCCAAATTGCCCTAGATAACGTCCGAGGGTCTTGGCTTCTTTTACAAGGCCAACAAGTCCTCAACAATAGTAATCCTCCGCAGAGTAGATCTTATTCGATAGTCGATAATGTCTTGTTCGGTCGGAAATCAATCATGTCGTGTCGTCCCAATGTGCCACCGGGGGGCTCCGTACCTTGGGAATGCTGCTCTTGTCGACCGAGTTACCAGCGGCGCTTGTGGTTACCGAACGCGAGGACAGGACGGCAGAGGGCACGCGAACGCTGGGAACGCGGGGAACAGCGCGGGAGAGTCTGAAAGCTCTGGAGAACATGTTGGATGATATATGGAATTAAAACAAAACAAATCCAAAAAAGAGAGGGAAAAAAAAGAGGAACAAAAAAGAAGGAACAAAAACTATCGCAGAAGGTTAATGTTCGTTGGTGCCGGCGCGGACGGGATGGGGAAGCGAAGGGAAGGAGGGGGGCGATTTTTTACTGTGGGAAGGGGGAAAAAACCAGAAGAAAAATGGCCCTTCGATAAGCCAAAGCAACTGATGAGTGACAGGGAATAGCAGGCCAATACACTGGAGCTCCGGGAATTCCCAATGCTGAGAAAGGTAACAACGCAGCCTTCTAGCGGTGGGACCTTTTCCTTTGGAAGCCACCGTTGGGATCCCAGTTCGGGGGGTGGGCGGCGCCAATGGGTAGCAGATTGGGACTGTTGGCCCAAAGAGGAATGAACACCTGAATTCTACAAGGCACCAATACCTGAGGCTTCTACTTTTCTACCGTTGCTATGAGTTATATACGGGAGTTTGGCGTGGTTGCGCAGGATGCTTCTTTCAATTTTGACCTGATGCGCAAGGTGGTGTTGTCTACGCTAGAGGCTGCCAATTTGGGTTCGAAATCGAGAAGTTCCTTTGGCGCTTCTATACCTGTTCTTTGAGAATTCGGATCGTGATATATCTACAGTCACGTGAAATTCGCCCCACATGCGGTGTTTGTAGACCGCCGTATATACAAGTTTCTCGATGTGTTTTTCTAGTGAAGTTAACAAAAGATACTATACATGCTCTATAATGGACATATTGTCTTTGTATTGATATAACTCCCTCATGGTTCCAATAACAAAAAAACAGACTATGGTAAAAAGAAATTGAAATCTACCATACCAACATCACAATTCTTCATGGTCCAATCGTGTGAAACCGGAACCGCCTGGTAAAAAATGAGTGCCTGTGATTAGTGGCCTTGAACGGCTACGATTACTTGTTTGGCCATTCAAAGGTAAAATCAGCCGCACCAAAGTGGGGCCGCCAAGCTAAAAAAGGTCATAGCCTTTATCGATACCCTAATAACCCTTTCAGTACGCAGGCGTAAAGGCTTATCTGATGCAATTTTTGCTCAACGAAACAGGATAAGATATAGATATACGACAAAATCAAGTGGATGGCGGTTACATTGTCATTAGGTTTGACTCAAGTCAATTACAAACTTCCAAGTTCTGAAGCACTTCAATTTTGAACCTGAGAACACATCAAACATTCAATACCTTGATATACACAGGGTTAGATCTAGACAGGCGCAACAACCCTAACAAAATCAATGGCTATACAGTCCTTTTTAGCTATCGTCAATAACATCAAATGGCCTAATAGTCTAGTTGGTTAGGACGTCGGATTCTGATTCCGTAAACCCAGGTTCGAATCCTGGTTAGGCCTGTTCATTTCTTTTTGTGACCGTCATTTGTTTTTTGTCCTGTTCATCAAAGTTTGTTTTCAATAGCCGCGCGATGATCGAGCGCTCAAACTCAATGACAAAAATAGATATGTATGTACATGGTAGAAGCCGCAGTGAAGCAGTTGCGTTTCACATGAGCCCACCCTGTCAGTGAACGACACGACTTATAATGGTCATAACTATCCCTTGAGATATTGATCAACAATCTTGATTTAGTTTTGGACAGAGACAAAAATGCTGTTGTGAACCATCGATAAGCCAAGAGCACAAGGGAGGCAAACTTGCGATTTGAATCTTGGAATGACAACAGATGTAGCTTACAAGGAGGATGGACTTATATGTACATATGTATGTATGTATATAGACATAATCCATACATAGTAAGAGGGAAAGACTAGAAGGGATTTCGTTCTCATGATTCTCCAAAGTTATGCCTACAGAAACTAACGAGGGGTTTGTTGTTGCGGTTCAGCTCGCACAAAGATGTACATACATACACCGAACAAACAGACATGGTTGAGAAATCCGGAAGAGAGGACGGGACAACAGACTCTGGGTCAACTTTGCTGTAGGCCTTGGTTCTATGTAGTACATACATACCTACCGACAGAATTGACCCAAATAGGGCTTTCTAGAGCTGTTTTGGTTGATACACAGACTGTGAAGGTGTGACCTGGCACATTGCCAAGCGGCGTGGTGTACCGTGATACATATATTACATTCAATGCGTGGTGAAGTTCCATTTCACTACGAGCCAGTGGACGGCCGATAGAGTTAGGGGTTTCTAGGAACCGGATTTATGAGTAGTGGCACAAGCCTTTGAGAGAGCTCGTTCACTTTATACATGCCATTCATTCGTCGACTGACGGGTGGAAGAGCGGGGTACTTTACTTCCTTGATACGGGGCGGCACAAAGAAGGGTTCGGGGATGGTATCACTTGCTTTATTTGGCTTCAACAATCATGATGACGCAGCCAGACCAAGTTGGGGTTTACAGATGATTAGATAACCG
Source organism: Huntiella savannae (assembly GCA_001483325.1). Classification (NCBI taxonomy): domain Eukaryota; kingdom Fungi; phylum Ascomycota; class Sordariomycetes; order Microascales; family Ceratocystidaceae; genus Huntiella; species Huntiella savannae. Next base: position 48,150 of record LCZG01000074.1, on the reverse strand, counting down.
GCCGTGAAGCTGGTAGCCGCTTACAACGTGTGGGGAGACAATCAAGCTTGCTTTTCGGACAATGGTGGAAGCTCGGCAACAACATGCACATTCGTCATTCCCCACGTTGGGCTGTGGTGGTCGATATGAATATTTGTGCATTCTAATGACAGGCGTTTGCCGTAAATTCAATCCCTTGAGGATATCGCCATGGCCGGGTCCCGGTGGGGAATTTGATGCGGTCATGGTGCATTCGATGGGTATAAATGACTGGTCCCTTAAACAGTCAGATTGTTGGGCACAGATGACGGGAATCCCCCTGGGTAGTGGATGAAACCCACTTTACAGGCTTCAAGCTCTCTCGCTCCGCACAAAGCCCAGCTCCCGGCAACAGGGGCCGCAACAGAACATGTGCGACAGAACAAAGTGCAACACGAACGAGTAGGTCCTTTCATATATATCCCACAATACCCGGACTCTACAATCACATAAACATTGACAATTATTACACAACGAACAAGCAGATTATCCCGCCCGTTGTTTGTCATCCGTTTAGACGGATGCAACCAATGGTGGCAATTATTAGGTTCTAGTAGTCGTTCATTGTTTGACTTTTAGTGCGTCGCCATCCCGCATGGTCAGCGCCGCATGAGCCTGATGTTCTGGGCGTGACGCTGATGGATCCTTGATGTTAGCCGGATCTACCACTTACTGCTTCATCATTTCTCATGCATAAAGAGGAAGCGGCACATCTGATATTTAGCATCTATATCTGTGTATTCACATAGTGAACTCAGCGACAAGGCGGGGCTCGGCTTATGACTTCCATCCGTTGATTTTCCATGGCTCGTTTCAAATATTAGAGAGCCCGGCAAGAGCCATGACATAGAACCTGATAGACAAAGGCCTGTAACTTTGCTGACTAATTTTGGTCGTTTGGGTGTTGGCCCATGCCAGTCATCAGCCAATGATTCGCGATTTTCGAGGCCCTTTATTCACGAGTTCTCGTCCCTTTCATTCACGTCATCCCTATGATCACAGTATAGAGATGCAAGAAGCAAAGAATAGCAATCAACTAAGAAAAGATAAAGATGTAATACATAACCGAAGTGGGAATATTTGTTAATGACAGCCAGAAGATCGATCCATGTTTGTTTAGCTTCGCGCTCACCGACTTGCTGTTCCTCGTAGACTAGTTACAGGCCTTTTTAGTGGATTGATATAGGCATAAACGCCTGTATTTTCGTTTCCGAGACCTAGCTGATTCTAAAACTTGCCCCCTTCTGCCCGGACCAGGCCACTGATGACAGTACAGTTTTGGGGGGTTAATCTCATCCCTAAGCTCATTATGGGAGCTGGGTAAGTAGCTAATGGGCCCTGCGTTGGCTCCATTTATTGCGCTTGGCCGCTGCTCCTGCGTGAACCTGGATTCCCATTCTCCCACCCACCCGTCTTATTTATTGTCGTCATCCATTTGCCGTCCTTTTTGCCTGAAGCTGGATGCGACTGACGTGAAGCGAAATCTCCATATTCTTCATTATCAGCCCAACTACCACATTTACAACATTTTCCGCCTTAATATCACCGACTCCTATTTTCAGCGATTGACTCGCCTGTTGTGCATTACCTGCGACCTAGTAGCGCTTTTCCGGTCATTCAACTTGGGTTATTCTTTAGTATCCGTCTAAAAGTTCGACTCCACGATACCCGACTTGTTCTCGACCGATTATCGCCAAGTCGCATCTATATACTGCGCGCATTAGCGCTGTCTTTGAGCCCGAATCTTAATCCCAACTTGTCGTCGATCGACTCGTTTGCTGGTACGCGCCACGAGAATATCGACACAGCGACTGAATTTTGCGTGGTACCCGAAATACCCCCATCAACATCTCCGTACAATCAACCCCGCACAATGTCAAACTCACAGAATGAAGAAAGAGGCGATTTAGCCGACCTCGCCGATTCAACACCACTGCCACCCATTAGCATTGCAGGTCGTCGCAACTACGTCGATTTCGTCAACAATCCAGTTTCCGAACCCGCCGACGGCCACCCACAGGCCTCTAGACCTGGAAATCTCTCCGTCCTACACTACCCTAACAAGCAACACCACGCCCATCTCTATGGGCCACCGACGCCCAACCTCACTGCCAAATCGACTGTTGGCTTTGAACACTCTCTCAGATTCGACTCACATCAATGTGGTCCCCAGGCTGCTACTAACTCTCCGCCACCACCCCCCACGCCGGCCGCGTCTCCGGGCCCCAATGGTTCGCGGGCATGGGGCACTGAATCAGAGCAGACGGAGATTCTCATGCAGCAAATGACACAACATTTCCAGGCCAGCTCAAATCGGGTTCGCATGTCTATGCTGGCGAGATTATTAGGAAGCTGTAATAGCCAACAACTTAGCTTTGTGTATCAGTTTGTGACACCACTTTTGAAGAAGGATCCATTTACCAGTCTTCCTAATGAGCTGTGTCTCCGAGTATGTATCCTTCCAGAGTTGTTCCCTATTCGAAGCACTGTAAATTCTAACCTCATTTGTATTGTATAGATTTTGTCTTTCATTGACGACCCAACAACATTAGCTCGCGCTGCGCAAGTTTCCCGCAGATGGCGCGATCTCCTCGGCGATGATATGACATGGAAGAATCTTTGCTTCAAACACGAATATGACCGTCAACTACCTGTCGTTGTAAATGGGGTCGAAACAGCACCAGAACCCGTTGCTATCGCTACTCCCAATCTTCCGGAATACCAAATTTCGCGGCGAAAGAAGCCCCGCTCCTATAGATCCCATTTCAAACAGCGCTTCCTCGTAGATTCTGCTTGGAAGCACAGAAACAACCCTACAGCGAAGTACATTACTGAAGAGGGGGGTGTCGTCACTAGCTTGCACCTTACCGACAAGTACATTATCATGGCTTTGGACAACACCCGCATTCACGTATTTGACACCAATGGTGAGCAACAGAAAACGCTCAGCGGCCATATGGGGGGCGTTTGGGCCATGGTCCCATGGGGAGATCTGCTTGTTAGCGGTGGATGCGACAGAGACATTCGAGTTTGGAACATGGCTACCGGGTAAGTTGTCCATTTTAACTTAAGTTTAACTCTTGATAGCTAACAGACATGTAGAACGAGTGTTCACAGAATGAGCGGCCACACTAGCACCGTTCGCTGTTTGAAAATGTCAGATGAGCGCACTGCGATTTCGGGATCTCGTGATTCCTTCTTGCGCGTATGGGATATCGTCACTGGAACGTGCGTTAAAGTACTTGCAGGTCATCAGGCAAGCGTGAGATGTCTTGACATCCATGGTGATATTGTTGTCTCGGGAAGCTACGACACAACTGGTCGTGTCTGGAGTATTTCTGAAGGACGTTGTTTGACCACGCTTCAGGGCCACTTTAGCCAGATTTACGCAATTGCGTATGATGGGACTCGAGTAGTGACTGGTAGTCTGGATACGAATGTCCGAATTTGGAACCCGGAGACTGCCGAGTGTCTAGCGGTTCTCCAGGGTCACACATCGCTTGTCGGCCAAATCCAGATGCGTGGAAACACCCTAGTAACAGGAGGTAGTGATGGTTCTGTTCGGGTATGGTCACTGGAAACAATGACTCCTATTCATCGACTGGCAGCACATGACAACAGTGTCACCAGTTTGCAGTTCGACGATACGCGGGTTGTCAGTGGTGGTAGTGATGGCCGCGTCAAGATTTGGGATCTCAAGACGGGAAACTTGGTACGCGAACTCATGTCACAATGCGAGGCCGTGTGGCGTGTGGCATTCCAAAGCGAGAAGTGTGTAGCATTGGCTCTGCGTTCTAACCGCACGGTGATGGAAGTTTGGGACTTTGCAGCGCCAGACGATGATGCAGTCATGGAGCAGGATGTGATGAAACGGCCATCGATGTTGATGACAGGCGGTGACAGCGGAGACAGCCAAGACTTCCGAGTACGTCCAATGAGTGCAATGCCATATCAAGATAGCTTTGCACCACACATTGCTGGCCAGATGTTGGTGGAAACAACGGCGTCGGCAGAAGATGTTGTTATGGATGATATGCCTCAGACTGCCCCAGCACATAGTCTTTCGTTTTTCGACAATCCAGAGATGTGATGGGGGATAGAAGGAGGAAACGGGGCCAATAGCATTAACGCAGGTTTACAGTGCCCGTGTTACTTTTTATCATTTTGAGTGTTTGTCTGTTCTGAGCTTGATATTTTAATAATCAAAGTTGCACATTTGCTTTTAGTGATTATATGCTTGGAGATTTTCTGCTTATATATGTCGTGACATTAGGCAATGCTAAGGCGTTTTCGGTGATGAAGTTGTTCCTCGGCGTTGTTGCCTGGGACATATTCTTTATGATAGTTGGGCCATTTGAAAGCCGAGTTGGACATCAAAGGCCTACCACGAAGCTGACAGTTCTCGGTCTAGATTTCCCCGAAAACTTACTTGTTGTCATTGCTGTTGTTATTTTCAACGTCTACCTAACTAATTTTATCTATTCACCGAAAGCTTACATACATACATGTATGTACATATGTACGCACATGTGTACATATGTACAGGGCAGTCACAGAGTTCATTAGCCGGTATCTTTAACTCAGCAGCTCATGCACATGTTGGTTCGGATTTCGATTTCCACATGGTTCTGATTCGAAGGTCTCAATATCACCTTTATTGTGTTAATTAAAGTCATCAACGACATTTGTTGTTGTTGTTGTTTTGATTAACGTCTACCTAACTAAATCTAACTGTTAATACGACGGCTCTCCAGGCAACGTCGGGCCAAAATGAAGTCGGCATCCCAGTATCCTCCGTCCATCAACGACAGCTCAATCAATAATGTATAT
>LCZG01000074.1:0-43228 GCA_001483325.1 Huntiella savannae | reverse complement strand
AGTACGGTGGGTGACCACGTGCGAATACCCGGTGTTGTATGTATCTTTTTTTGGTATCCCGATACTTGTGGGTCATTGTTATGAAGGCTGCTACGGCTTCGGGCTATCACATACGACCATAGCTTGTAGAGAACACGGGGTCCCGTCTGCTCCCCCATAGTTAAGCTACAAAGCGCTGGATTAGTACTACGGTGGGTGACCACGTGGGAATACCCGGTGTTGTATGTCATCTTTTTACTTTTTGGGTTTGGTGGGTGTTGGTGAGTATTGATCTGTTCGAGGTGATGTTCTGTCAACTTATAGTCAGTTGGGAACCCTAGCATTGTATTCCAAAGGGTTAACTTGTAAACCACACCCCCACCGTTGTCTTGCATCTGGAAGCAAACATGGCAGCTCGTCACCGGCTTTAAGACGGTTTAAAGGCGGGCCAGTAGACGCCTAATTCCGCGATCTCCAATGCCGGCCACATCCAAGACATTTGGACATGTGTATTAGGTCTCACGGATGATCCCTTCGTGTCATGGAACTCGGTAGTTAAACAAGGGATTTCTGCACTAATAAGTGGGACACACGCAATTGGGTCGGGTGGACCGGGCCCAAAGGTCCGCGGATCAAGTTTGGTTGTTTGCGGAGGGAATGAGGCTTGTGGGGTGATGTTCTTGACGCCTTGTGGTGGGTGTATGTATGTACATATGTAAAATGTTTGTGGGGGAGACGGGTTAGCCAGTTGGAGTGAGACGTTGCGATGCCTGCTTTGGGACACATGTGTCGTGATATAATGGATTTTGTACCGATTCTTGGCGAGAACGGGAGGTCCAGGCGTAGAAGATTTGGGTCGGGGTTACATTCCTGGACGAAAGTTGGGGGATAGTAAGGAATCTGAGGATGCGGGTAGCTTAGGTAAAGAAAATTGTTGGACGACAAATAGGAAGCATGTTGCGAATGGTCACATATGTCCATATGTATGTATGTACATACACACATATCTATGTCTAGTGGAGAGACCCGCTTTCAACAGTCACGGGTTTTCTGGATAACGAAACATACGCCGGATGAGGAAGGCGACAAGCCGGAACCGAAACAACAAGAAACTTCCAAACAAGTTTTTCAGAGGCGGTGTGGCTTGTCGTTTGGGTGGTTGTCATATGCAGTACTAGGATTTCGACGTTGTGAAGTGGGACAGGATATACCGGGGTTTATAAGTTTTTTTCCTTTCATATGGGTGTATTCTCCTTATATCGCCGGTCGCTAACAGTAATATGTAACAATTGGGCTTGTCAGATTATCCACAATGGTGGCGGAAGCGGTTAAGGGCGGACTTTGAGCTTAATTCCGAGAGCGGCTAATGCACCTGTCAACTAGCCGCTTAAAAAGATGCGGTGAAGATTAGAAATGGCGTCTGGCGGTATTACTTGTTATGGAAATTTGGCAATGAAGAGGAAGGGAGCAACGTCAGCAATATATGGAGACGAAACGCAGGAGGTGTATGCGTAGGTGGGTGCATATGTTGGTAGAGGTTAGGATATGGATTTGAAATGTACATGTGTGTATAGGTAAGGACATACGCGAGTTGATATCTTTGAGGCGTGACGTCGGGTCAACTACGGCGGTACAAGATATCATAAACTTTGCAGTGAATCATTCTGCCTGTCTTTTATCCGCAAATCCAACAGTCTAGAGCGGGCCTCAAATGCGAAACTAACTATGGACATTACAAAGCATACCCCATGTATTCAGACCCCTTCATCACTTCGTGGTCACATTAACCAAAGTATGTATGTCTGCATGTATGTACATATCAATGAATCTGCAGATAAGCCCGTCCGTGACAAACAAGCCATCCAGAAAGAAACAAAGCAGGTAAGAAATGGCACCAGCCGCCCCCCCCTCCAGCAAAAGTTCAACGAGCGGAACAAATACCGTCCGTGTCGATTAAAGGGCGTGACCTTTCCAGAAAGGCGCTTCACTAGAACCGGGGCTTCCATGGGCTAGTGGGATTCTAGCTTCTGGTCTTTGCGTTTTTTTAGTCTCTTTTGTCTCTCGTATATGTTATATGTATTCTACCGACCAGCTTTGCCGGTGGCAGTGGACGGACCAGGGATGAGGTATTGGGCAATGAGTGATTGAGAATGTCGACAAAGAGAAATGACTGATTGTTGTGCCGTGGCGAGCGCCAATCACCGGAAGAAACTCCTTCGGTTCACGAACTCACATATGTTGTACAGTACAAATGTATGTACACACACCCCCTTATCCTCCCTCTTCAGCCGCGCCGTCGTGACCCAAAAGAAGCTATGTATGGATGTACAAGTGGACCCTGACAATTAGGATTTCCTGACGGAGAAAACGACGCTCAGTTTCTTATAAGTTAGCCAGGCCGCCCCACCACACCGAGTCTCTTATCCAGACCATTTCTCCATTCTTGTTTCCCATTCGGCTCCGTTCTCAAAGCCAAGGAAGGACCACAAACCAGAATGAATCCGCCTACCCCCCCTCCCGACATCGAAGCACTTGATATCCCGTCTTCACATGTTTCTTCCCGTTCTTCCCTAGATACTATACCGCCTGAGAATGAAGATGTTCTTGCCCCCCTTGAGGCGGCTCTTACGCCGGTTCTAGAGACACCGGCTGAGCGTGCGGCTCGTGTCCCGTTGACTTATATCCGTACGGGGGCTTCCATTGCTTCGGTTATTTCGCGCCCGCCTGATTTTGAGGTTACGTTACCCGAATCGGACCCCGAGCACCCGCGTAACTGGTCGTTGATGTACCGGGCATGGACTATGTTTGTCCTATCATATAGTACATGGTTGATTGTGCTTTATTCAACCAGCTACACTGCTAGTATTCCAGGACTAGTCGAAGAATTTGGCACCTCGACAACAATTGCCACCCTCGGCCTCACCACTTATCTCTTCGGCTTGGCAGCCGGCACCCTTGTTCTTGCGCCTCTAAGTGAGATCTATGGCCGTCAACCAGTATATCTGGTCGGCATGATTGTCAGCTCTCTTCTCATCATTCCTGCCGGAACTGCCAAGTCTATTTCGACACTAATCATCGTTCGCTTCTTTGGGTAAGTGGTACATTGTGTTCCTTGTCCTACTAACTGCCCCTTCCTATACCATTCACGCGCCGTAACACAAAACTAACCGAGTCCTTCCATGAATAACAGTGCACTTTTTGGCGCAGCCTTCATCGCCAATGCACCGGGATCTATTGTTGATATTTCCCGGGAAGAGTACCGGGCGTTAGCCATGTCTCTTTGGTCCATCGGGCCCATTAACGGGCCTAGTACCGGGCCGTTGGTTGGTGGGTTCACATTCCAGTATCTCGGATGGCGCTGGTGTGCCTGGATCGTATTGATTGCTAACGGCGCCGCAATCGCTTGTTTGCTGACCCTGCGAGAAACGTACGAGCCGACCATTCTTAAGAAGAAGGCGGCTCGTATGCGGAAAGAAAATGATGACCCTCGTTATTGGTGCAAGTATGACCAGAAAGTCACTACAAAGCATCTACTCAAGGTGAATCTTTCTCGTCCATTTATTCTTGCGGCTACTGAACCGATCCTTTGGTTCTTCAACATCTGGATCTCCCTAATTTACGCCATCCTGTATCTCTGTTTCGTCGCCTACCCCATTGTCTTTCGCCAACACCGTGGCTGGGATGCCTCACACAGCGGCATGTCTTTCCTCGGTATTGCCGGTGGCACAATGATTATCATCATTATCGAGCCTCTTCTCCGCCGTCTCATTAACCGCCAACCCAAAGACCCACTTACCGGCAAAGCCACCCCCGAAGCCATGGCCATCGTAATGACCATCGGTGCCTTCTTAACACCCATCGGCCAACTTGCTTTCTCCTGGACTTGTCTCCCAGTAAGCATCCACTGGGCTCTCCCTATCTGCTTTGGTGCCTTCTTTGGCGCAGGAAACACCCTTAGTTTCATCTATGGATCGAATTATCTCGCCAGTTCCTATGGAATCTACGCAGCCTCCGCACTTGCCGGTAACGCCGTCATCCGCAGTGTCATCGGCGGTGTCCTTCCTCTTGCCGGCCCTACAATGTACGATAAAATGACACCGCAATGGGCTGGTACTCTCCTTGGTCTCATGGAGGTTTGTCTGATTCCCATCCCTCTTGTCTTTTGGAGATATGGTGCTCGGATTCGGTCCAAGAGTCGCTTGTTATGTCAAATTCGCGAGGATCAAGAAAAGGAAGCGAAACGGAAAGACCGGCATGCACAGAAACATGCTGGGGGACACCATGATAAGGAGACGGCACCGACGGAAGGGTCGTTGTCGGATGATAAGACTCGCGCGCCGAGTGAAAATGTTGCAGTGGAAGAAAAGGAAACAGCACCCGAGGTGGCTCAGACACCCGCGGAAGTCACACAGAAGAATTAGATATGTACATAGATGCGATTCGCTCTTGAAAAAAGGTAATGGTAATACAACATACATAGATGTTAATTTTTCAAATCATGTCATTAGATATCTTATATCCCTTTGTGAATGCCCTATTTCTCAATTCCTGTCACGGGAATTGTATCTTTCTCTTCACCTTCTGCCGAAAACATACTTTCCTGTGCCGCCCACAACTGCGCATAAACACCATCTCTGGCCAATAACTCTCCATGTGTACCTTGTTCCTCAACCTTCCCCTCCTTCAAAACAATAATCAAGTCGGCATCATAGATAGTCCTCAACCGATGTGCCACAAACACACTCGTCCGTCCCTGCTCCCGCAAAATACTGTTGATATTCGCCATGACTTCCCTCTCCGTATGCGTGTCCAACGCACTCGTTGCCTCATCAAAGAACAACAATGGCGGATTCTTAAGCAACAATCTCGTCAACGCCAACCGCTGCTTCTCACCACCCGAGATCATCATGCCCCGCTCACCAACCTTGGTCGCATAGCCGTCAGGGAACTTCTCCACGGTCTCATGGATATGCGCGCGTCTAGCCGCCACCCGAACATCCTCGGCGGTCGCTTGCATGTTTCCATAGCGGATGTTGGCTTCCACGGTGTCGTTGAAGAGAGGGGTATCCTGGGGGACTACACCGATGGCGCGACGGAGAGAATTCAATTGGACTTCGCGGACGTCTTGCCCGTCAATGACGATACGACCGCCGTCTACATCGTAGAAACGGAAGAGGAGTTTTAGAAGCGTCGACTTGCCGCAGCCACTGGGACCAACAATGGCAACTTTTTTACCAGCGGGGATAATAAGATCCAGATCACGAAGGATGGGACGGTCCGCGTGGTAGCCGAAGTTGACCTTCTCAAAGCGGATTTCACCACCATGGGGGAGAGTAAGAGGGGGCGCGTTAGGTTTGTCACTGATTGTGACATTAACCTTTTGCAAGCTGAATAGGGTTTCCATGTCAAGAAGAGACTGGCGAAGTTCTCGGTATACGGACCCGAGGAAGTTGAGAGGGACACTTAGTTGGAAGACGAGCTGGTTGACCATGACAAGGTCACCAACCGTCAGATTCCCGGCGGCTACACCGTTACAGGCGAGATACATCATGGCAGTCAGAGCAGAGGAGAAGATGATGTTCTGGCCACTATTGAGGAAAGCAAGAGAGGTAGCCACCTTGATGGAGTTCTTCTCGTATACCTGTAAAGCCTTATCGTACCGAGCGACCTCGTAGGCTTCATTGTTGAAATATTTCACAGCCTCATAATTGATAAGCGAGTCAACAGCAACGGTAGACGCCTTATTATCCGCCGCATTAGCCTGTTTCCGGAACTTAGTACGCCACGCTGTCGTAGTGATAGTGAAACCAGCATAAGTCGCCATAGTGGCCGCCGTAACAGCTGCAAAACTCCCCCCATAGTTCCAAGTCAAGATACTACAAACCATGCCAATCTCCAACGCCGTGGGGAAAACGTGGAATAACATGCTCGTAAGGAGGAAACTGATGCCCTTGGTACCTCGGTCAATGGCACGCGTGAGACCGCCAGTTTGCTTGGAAAGGTGGAAGTTGAGATCTAGATGGAGGAGATGGTTGAAGACGTTCCCGGCTACTTTACGAATAGCCTTTTGTGCGACGGAGGCGAACACCGCATTGCGCAGTTCTTGGAACACGGTTGCACAAATACGGGTTGTTCCGTACGCCAAGATCATCGACCCGGCTACCGCAGTTGCTGTGCCTCCCACCGTGGTAAAGTCCAAGTTCATCGCGTCCACGATGCTCTTGAAGTAGAATGGGACTTGCACGTTAAGTACCTTGGCACTAACTAACAACGACACTGCCAAACCAACCCGTAGCTTGGTGCCTATGCTATCCTTTGGCCACAGGTAATGCGCCATCTCCTTGACAATAGCCCAGTCAGCCTTCCGCTGCTCTTGGTTCGTCTTACTCCGATCGAGGTTGGCAAGGGGGTCTTTCCCGTTATTCTTTTTAGCAAGTGATCTTGCGGCATCTGTCGTTGTTGCTGTTGGCGAGGGAACATCTTTCTCTAGGTTTGCCGTCTGACTGAATACCCGTGTTTGGAGGTTATCGTAGACCTCGACAGCCCCACGGAGAACTCGCAACGATGATGTCGTTGGCCGGAGGCGGGAACTTGGTAGGTGGAATCCCGGACGGGCTAGTGATGGGGCTAGCCGGGCGGAAGTCCGCGTGTGGTGGAGGAGTGGACGGAACATGGTAGTTCAAGGAACTTGAGTCGGATATCCGTGGCAGACCGAGCTGAGAAATCTTAAATCGGCCACCCGCCTTAAATAGCCTCCGTCTCCCCAATATGATAGTGCAAGTGAAAACGGTTTTACCAAGACTACCTGTAAGAAATCTTGATAGTCGAAGACCGTCAAATAATTACCGAGTCCGAAAAGTGACCGGCCGGAAGCGGGTTTATGTATGTATGTATGTATATAGAGACTACTTAAGAAGCCAATTAAGACACAATCTCACCCTCACATGTAAATGAAACAGCGAGACAAGTCCGAGCTCGCTTAGCTAGACAAGCCTTTGAGAAAAAACCAAGAAAGAAAACCGCCAACAACAATGGCAGGTTCAAAATTTGAATATACGTAAACTGACAAGAAGAAGAGCCTCACTATATATCAAAACGTGCATGACAATGTAACAATAAGACATCTCAATCACGCTTGAATTTGCCATATCCAGCTAAAACGACGCAACTCGGTCATGACGTGATGGTAGGGTTGAAACCCTTCCGGTCTATTTCCGATGATAAAAAGTTACAGAGGCAAAAGGAATGCCTTCAAGCGGATTTGAACCGCTGACCTCGACATTACTAGTGTCGCGCTCTGCCAACTGAGCTATGAAGGCTTGTTGTGATGAGTACGGTGGTAGTTGCCTATATAAAAAATAGTGAAAAACTAACCAATTAGAGACAAGCAGATAGTGACATCTTGTGTAACGGGATGGTTTGCACGACACAATGATATTGACCAAGTCTATAAATCAATTACCCTACAGTAATCACCGTAAATCAACGCAATGTGCATAATGGCAACAAAAAAAGAGACCCAAACCAAACAATCAGCCGAATAAGAAAAGAGATGAACCAAACAACCCAAAACACAAAATATCAAACTCCTCAAACCCCGAAAGCCTTCAGATAGTACTCAGGTAACGGAACCGGAGTTTCCTTCCTCCCAGAGCCCCCAGGCGTCACTCCGACCCCGGCACTTCCACTTGCGGCCTCCTGTATATTAGACCCGCCATTACCGACCTGCGGGGTCTTCACCGGTGCCGTTCCGGATTGCGGCGGCGTTATCGGGGTGCTGCGGTCCGTGGGGATAGCTGAGCTAGCGAGGCGTTTTAGGAACGCTGGTGCGGGTTTATTTTGGTTAGCGGGGTCGGTTGAGAAGCTGACGGATTTAGATTTGGATGAGGACGTTTCGGGGGTGTTTTGTGGGGTGCCTTTGAGTATGGTTTTGAGAGGGGTGGCGGGCTTCATGGGGGGTTTCGAGGGAGTGTTGACGTTGACCCTGCCACTGGCTTTGGCGTTTGCGGGTACTGACCCGGATGTGGAAACGTCGTAGTTCGGAGTAGCAAGGGTATTCAAGTCCGCCTTGCGGTCTTGTTTATGAGCGGTCACGGAACTTCCTCCCTCAGTGATATTTCCAGCTGTAGGCTCCGGCACTCTGTTCTACAGAGCTACCTTCTCCTCTTTCGTCTTCTTGGATTGTCCTACCTCTTTCTTCGACTTTTTCTCCTTTTTCTCCTTCTTCTCCTTCTTCTCCTTTTTGCTCTTCTTGGGCGTCTCCTCTGGCGCATCCGCCATGTCGATGTCCTCAGCAGCGACCTTATCCTTCCGCTTCTTCTTAGGCTTCTCTTCACTAGTCGCGTGCTTGCGCTTCTTGGGCGATGGCGCAGACTCGTCGTCCGAAGTATCGTAGGTTAAACGGCCCATTTCAGCTTCAGAGCTAACGCCGAGGGGACGGAACCGCGTCTTGAGACCTGTTGGTTGTGTGCGGTAGGTCTTGGGGATAGGAGAGGCTGTGGAAGTGGTCATGGCAGCGGATGGAGGGAGACGACGGATGTTGATAACCTTGTCGGCGCGGCGGACGTCTATGGGTTGAGGTTTGTTAGTTACGGAGTTTGGTGTGTTTGGATTTAATTGAAACTTACCGCACTTGTATTGGTGCTCGTCTTTGCCACCAGGAAGCATGAGAGCTAATCTACGGTTGGAGCTAACCTTGTCCATCTCAACAGCAAACACCTCGCCATCATGGTTAAAAGTAGCCTCTCCAGTGAGCGAAACCAAATCCATAGGAATTGACATATTCTCAATCACATCGACGGGCACGTCAGCTGGCGCAGTGAAATACCACAACTGCTTTCCAGAAGTGGCAGCATTCTTAAAAAGCTTCGCAATTTCACCACCCTCAGCCGAGGCAACCGTCTTACGCAAGACAAAGTCACCATCAATGATATCTGGCGGGGCTCCGGCCTCCCGGATCTCGCTCTCAGAAAGAACATTATCCTCCTCCTCTGACTCGCTCTCTGGCTCAGGCGCAGTCTTCTTAGCAGCCTTCTTAGTGGGCTTAGGGGCCTCCTCCATTTCTACATCGGACTTTTCCTCCTCAGACTCCTCGCTCTCGCTGCTAGATGATTCCGGCTTAGCGGGAGCCTTCTTGGCAGAGGCAGCCTTGGTAGCAGCCTTAACGGCCTTCTTTGGGGTCTCCTTGGCTACGACGGGCGCAGGCACAGGAGCGGCCTTCTTGGGGGTAGGTTTCTTGGTCTCGGCCTCGGACTCCGAGTCAGAATCCTCGCTAGAAGAGGAACTCTCAGAATCCGAGTCTACGGTAGCCGCGCTCTTAGCGAGAAGTGACTTAACCTTAGACTTGGGCCGAGGAGCCGGCGATGGGCTCTCGCGGTCCTTGGTAGCCTCAGCCTTTGCGCGGGAAGGCAGATCAGTCTTTGTAGCGGACGGCTTCTTGTTAGAGGCGGCGATTTGCTTGACGAGGTTACTCTCGTCGTCGGACTCGGAATCGCTGGAGCTGGAAGAATCGCTGTCGCTGTTGTTCGCCTTGCGCGAGCTCAAGATGTTCTTGACTTCATCCTTGGCGGCCTTCTTGGAGCTAGATGAAGTCTTCTTGGTAGTGGCGAGCTTGGCCATTTTGGAAGCGTCGACGGACCGGAGTATCACGGGAGGTGAGGATTGTGGAGTAAAAGAGCTGAATTGGGTTCGGAAGATCGACGTGGCGGGGTGTCGAGAGGTCGTTGAGATGAGGCGATTCTAGAAGCCGTCGTTGCCGCGGATGGAAAAATGAGCGGTGGTGTTGGCCGGGGAGGGACACGAGATAGGATTTCTATCGGACTGCCGGGAATCTCCAATTATTGGACAATCTACAGATGAATTCAACGACAAAGGCTGAGAGTTCCGGCCTTCACGTCTCCCGTCTGTAGAGACTAATTTTTTCTGGTGGGCGGTGAGCTTTTGGGGCGTGTCATCCAGCCAAACAGGTGTCGTCCTAGAATAAAAGGTGGGTCCACGCTCCAAATGCACCAATTGAGGATTTTCTTCACCAGAGACCCCGCTGAGACACCCCACCGCCTTCCCAATATGTAACTTTCTGCCATTTTGATGGGGTTGTGTTTTCCCCCGATTGGAGTGTCTCTAGAGAGAAAGTGGGTCAACCCGTGGGAAAAAAAGTTGGCGCTGCAGTATTCTGCCGGGCTTTTAACGACACCGCCTGGAGATGTAGCTGCGACTAAGAAGACCCTGGTAATGAACGGGGCAATTGATATAGCAGACGGTCCCTGAGCCGTCAATGACGGCACTTGTGTGTACAATACATAGGTGCATTTTTACTTATTGATTTATTCGGGAGACTTGTAGGACGTCTTTTGTTTCTCAAGTTGTATTTACTGGCTTTTTTTCACATCTTGTTGTCTACATCGGCCGTCGTCTTGGGAAACGACAGTATCACTTGTATATTGATTATCCATTTTACAATCTTGTCAATCAAATATGTCGAAAAGGACCCTCCGGTCGAAAAAGGATGAACCGGCTTCGGCACCCGCTACACCCTCGGGATCTGCTTGTATGACTTATATGCCCAATAGCCGGTGATAAAGGCTGACTGAAATGTAGTTAGTGCCCTTGCAGCTTTGAGACGACAGGCGGTACCCTCTGGTCCGGTATCTGCGGCGGCGGCGTTACGTTTGAGGAGGACTGCGTCGGCAAGTAGCCCGAGTCAGGGTTCGTCTGATTTGGTTACGCCAGAGCCAAGTGAAAAGAATGATAAAAAGGGGAAGCGCGGTATAAAGAGACAATCAGTTGATGCCAAGTTGGCAAATGACGAGGTGGAAACAACGTCAAAATCGCCACGACTTGGCTCGTCTAATGATGGTTCACGAAGAGGGTAAGTTGGATGAAATCAGATAAGATGAGATGAAATCAGTGCAAGTGTAGATGTTGATGAGTATTTCAGGCAAGTACCCAAGGTTTCAAGCGCTGTGACAACTCCACAGCCTGGATTCAACCTTTTGAGTACATATATCCAGTCTTTAAGTGATTGGGCCGATACAAGTGGAAACATTAGTTTAAATCTGGATACAGATGAGGTGAGTCTGTTTGCTTACGGATTTGAGAGTTCCGGAACTAACTGAAATAGCGATTTACAATCATTGGAAACTATGGTATCACGGTCAATGCCGGACAGGTGACCATTGCGGGTGCGGTGATTGAAAGCGGCCCCGATATGTACTGGGTTAGTGCACCGATGAGCCATGCAATCCCTATTGCTCGTTGTTATCAAGATGTCAACATCAACATCATTGTTGATCCGACATTTTCTGAATTACGTGCGTTACAAGCATTATCGCCTCTGTTCCGTGACATATGGCCAACAAAGGAGGCACCGACGTATCAAGTTGTAAGAGCTCTTTTAGAAGCCTATACACCGCGCGGGGGAAACTAACACTTTTTAGATGTATCAACCAGAAGATGTCCCGAAGAGATGCACATTGAAACCTCTAGTGTCACCACCAGAGTGGAACAAACGTCTAGGCGAACTTACAGATGAAGAAATCGAAAAGAACCCCGTGTTCTTTGTCTGCGGTCCAAAGGGTGCTGGAAAGTCCACGTTTTCACGACTATTGGGTAACAAAATTGTTTCAATGCAGTTGAACAAACTAAGAAAGACAGGCCGTAAGACGAGACCTCGTGGTATCAACCTTATTGATATTGATCCGGGTCAAGCGGAATATACGCCACCAGGTCTGGTATCACTAGTCCACGTGAAGCAGCTTAACACGGCAGCCCCATTTAGTCACCCATGGCCTGATTCAAGTACCGGGTCAGAGTTGGTTTGCAGCCACACATTCGGGGCACTCACTCCGGCAGCCGACCCAGAGTTATACGTGGAGTTAGTCCTCGATCTCGCCAGCAGAGCTAAGGGTGCACCCACGATCATCAACACGGCCGGGTGGATTCAAGGCACGGGGTTAGAAATTCTGAGCACGCTGATTTCCCGAATTCACCCGACTGAGGTAATTTACATGTCATGCAATGGCCCAAGCGAAACCGTTGATGCCTTGCGTGCCTCATGCCGAAAGAATTTCCTCACACTCCCTTCTCAGGCCGGCGAAGGGTCTGTCCGGACGGCGGCACAATTACGGGCTATGCAGACCATGTCATATTTCCACTGGCGTCCTAGCTGTGAATCAAATGTCAGAGGCGGCTGGAATACACAACCACTGACTGACAAAGCCCCACTTGTGGTGTCGTACGACACAGGGAAAAGCGGGATTCTCGGGATTCTCTGTTCGGGCGTCCAAACGCCGGCGACTCTTCTTTCGGAGGCAATTAACGGCATGGTAGTGTCAATAGTACGGGTCGCCGATGCAAAGGCGCTCGATCGTTTGCCCCACAAAAAAAGGCAAGTGGACGACAACGAGAGTGACATGGATGTTGACGGACCAAGTGGATACGACAATGTCGTCATTTCTACGGGCAGCGATGGCCTGCCTTACCTGGTCAATCCAGACAGCGCGGCGCTTGACCCGCAGTATTCCTGCACAATTGGGCTCGCTCTGATTCGCGGGATTGATGGGGTCAACAAAAAAATACACGTGATCAGTCCGGTGGCAGTGGATTCAATCAGGGCTATTCGTGAAGCGGGCGAACATGTCGTTTTGGTGCATGGCCAGTTTGATCAACCTAGTTGGGCGTATACTGAGGGCTTTTATAAGCAAGCTTTTAAGGAAAACCGGCCCGATGAGGAGGCAGATAATGATGCTGCCGATGATGCGGAGGCGGAACATATGGGGACTGTTCCTTGGGTTCAGGTGCTTTCTGGGGCTGCTAGACGACCAAAAGGGTCTCAGGCTTGGAGGGTAAGACGGGATTTAGGACGTGGTAGTGGTGGTGGCGAGTGAGGCTTAATAGTCTACGACTTAGTGCATATAATGACAGACAGAAAAAGGAAAATAAAGAGAGGCGAAATTCTCTTGTTAGTTTCTATGAGGATTGGTTCTGAAACAGGGAATTTGCAACAAAGATGACAGGAAAAACTTGATAGAGCTATGGATTCACATTGGATCATATCAAGGGCTCATTAGTGAATGTCGTGACAGGCGCCTAAACATGTCTCTCGTTTTTTTTCTCTTATGGCTCTTTTTGGATTGGATGGAATATTACCCTTTTAAGATGGGAGTTGTGGGGCTATGAAAAAATCCCGAAGGTGTTTTTTTTACTCTGGCTGTCGTCTTTATCATGTCGGTAGTTGTATTGCGGTTTTCGGGGCTTTGCGCTGCTTCGGAGGTCATGTGTAATCAATGACTGTTCATACTCATATGCGTGTATGGGCATGGATTCGGGTGCATGCATCATGTTGTAGCGATTCACGGACGTTGTAGGGGACTGAAGGGTTACATAGGTGAAGATATGTCAGGACTTACATATCTGGCTGTGTGCGTAAGTACGTACATACGACTAAACGAGGCCAGGTGAGGCATGTCATGGTGGATTCAACAAGGCGTGTTACTTTGAATTTGAGTCTGAGAGACGGCGAAGATTCTTAGTGAATCGGCGGATGAGATATATCAGGGGATATCAATGCATATATGAATGTACACACATATGAGACAATTTGTACTTAGAAGGTCAATTAGACCGCGGATTCCCCGGTTTAGTGGATTCTTTTTTTAAAGGGTTTGGGGTTTTGGGTAGGAATATAGACATGATTCCACTTTCTTTGCTTACTTGTGCACTTGACTTTTCGCTTAGCGGTGATGCGATCTCGAAGGAGGGCACGGGCGGGAAGGACGGATTTGAAAGACAAGGAAGGACTAAAGAGAAGAAAGGCACCTTACTACACATGTCCCTAGAAGATTCTTCATCAACCATGTCCAGCATTTGCGAGAAAAGATATTGAACACTTCGAGTGAATGTACATA
Organism: Huntiella savannae; assembly: GCA_001483325.1. Taxonomy (NCBI): domain Eukaryota; kingdom Fungi; phylum Ascomycota; class Sordariomycetes; order Microascales; family Ceratocystidaceae; genus Huntiella; species Huntiella savannae. Next base: position 29,345 of record LCZG01000074.1, on the reverse strand, counting down.
CAGGCCAGCTGATTTCGTATCTTGTGGTCGGTGGATGTAACGCTGGTTACACTGGTGATTTCTCATGTCTCGGTGGATGCTTACAAGAGCATGACAAAGGCATTGTATGGCTCTCGGATGGACTGGCTGAGAAAGATTTTGGACAGTGGGCGTTGAGCTGGTGGGGCTGGTAGAAGCCGAGAGGTGGAGCCTCTTACTGGGGGGGTCACCGGGGGCGGGATTTAGCTTGGATGGGAATATATGGGGAGCATTTGAATGGGTTTGATTCGTTTTTAAGGATTATTTTGGGGGGTTTTCTTTGCCGTTTTTGGAGGCTTTGGATGATGGTGTGATGAGGCTTGTTCTGGGCTAGGGGGTCATTTAGCGTGCTTTGAATAGAAAGGATGGTTAGCATGGGTTTTATAGATGGTTTATACATACACTTGTATGTTTGTATGTCCATAGATGGCTTGAATATACGCACAGGAGAAGAAGAATTTCTCTGCACATGTATAACCATACATTGATAGGTACATAAGGTGGAGAAACGCCGTCTGTGGGATCGGCGACAAACCATGGAAACTATGGGATCCCCGATAACCCATATAAACCAGTAACCACCCCACCTTCTCTCAATCCAGTCTCACAAGTTTCTTCACCATCATTATCCCCCATACATCCAAGACCACCTCGACCAACCAAAAATGACCGCCAAAGACCCACACACCACCGTCCTCATCATCGGCGCCGGTCCCGCCGGGACCATGCTATCCCTCTGGCTAGCCCGTCTCGGAATTCCCACCCGCATAATCGACAAGCGTGGAAGTGTCCGCACCTCAGGCTACGCAGACGGCTTACAAGCCCGGTCGTTTGAAATTCTCGACTCCTTTGGTATCCATGAGGCGTGGAAGGAGGCGTATCAGATTCGTGAAGTCTGCTTTTATAACCCTGATGCTGAGGGGAAACTTCACCGGACTAGTCGCACGCTGAATTATCAGCCGGGTTTGTCGAGATACTTGGAGAGTGCCTTGCCGCAGATGAGAGTTGAGAAGTTACTTTTGCAGGCTGCTAAGGAGGCGAGAGGGGAGGAGGTCGTTGAGGTTGAGAGGTCTACTGTGCCTACTAGCTTGGAGATTGAGGATGTTCCTGAGGATGATTTGGATGCGTATCCTGTTACTGTGAACTTGAAGAAGACGTTGGAAAATGGAGAGGAGGTTGAAGAGACAGTTAGAGCCAAGTATGTCGTTGGTTGTGACGGTGCTCACTCGTGGACACGTAATGCCCTCGGCGAAGATTTCACCATGCGTGGTGAAACTACCGACTACATTTGGTAAGTATCTCCAGTCTTTCCCCCATCCACTATCTCGGGTGACACAAGTATTACTATTCGGCCAAAAGGAAATCAACTGACATATATTCCTATCAGGGGTGTAATGGATATTATTCCGATTACTGATTTCCGTAAGTAAAGACGGGAAGAAATCCTTCCGTGGTTGTGATGTGACGACTAACATGTGACCTTTTTTACATCGGTGTAGCTGATATCCGTAAGCGGTGTGTTATACACAGTGCTAATGATGGTACGGTAATGGTTATCCCGCGTGAACAGAAAATGGTCCGCTTGTATATCCAGTTGAATGAGATTTCGGCCACAAACAAGGATGCGAGGGTGGATCGTAACAAGATTACACCTGAGGTTATCATTGGAGCGGCCCGGAAGATTATGCACCCGTATAGATTGGATTACCACCATTGCCGGACGTGAGTTATTACAAGGTCGGCGGAGAAAAAGGAACTAGTAGCTGACCTTTTGTAGATTCACGGCGTACCAGATTGGTCAGCGTCTTGCCCCCCACTTCAGCAAAAACAACCGCGTCTTCCTTGCCGGTGGTAAGTTTTCTCTCGATCTAACATACATACTACGTACGTATCTCAACTAACCCGCGCCCCCACAGATGCTGTCCACACACACTCGCCCAAAGCCGGTCAAGGCATGAACGTCTCTCTCCAAGACACATTCAACCTAGGCTGGAAACTCGGCTACGTAGCCCTCGGACTCGCCCCTAGTACTCTCCTCTCAACATACAGCTACGAGCGCCAGGAGATTGCCCGCCAACTAATCGAGTTCGACCAGAACTTTTCCCGCCTGTTCACCGGCAAGCCGACGTTGAACATGGAGGATGAAATGGGCGTGACTAAGGAACAGATGCAGAAGGCTTTCCATAAGAGTCACTTGTTCACAACGGCCGTTGGCGTCGAGTATTGTGGTGGTATGCTAACCTGGAAGGGGAAGCACAAGGACCCTGAGTCGAGAAAGTTATTACCTGGGTCCCGTATGGATACGGCCATCTTTGTCGACCAGTATGACGGTGCCCCATGGGAACTCCACCACAAGCTCCCCTCGGACGGCCGCTTCCGTATCCTCGTGTTAGCAGGGGACATAGTAACCTCTGCGGAAGCCCTCCAGAAAGTAAACAACTTCGGCGCCTACATCGACACACGAATTATCCCTCGAGTAGGCCGTTTAACCCTCCACGCCGCCGGCAACCCACACACCGGAACCGACCGCTACGTGAACCGCCTCGCAGGCACATCAGTCGTCGAGACATTCCTCCTGTACAACGGGGACCGCCATGCTCTCGACGCCATTGAACAGACTCATGCGGCTTATCACCCGTGGGATGAACTCCTTGGTTGGGACTATGAACATGTTCTGGTTGACATGGAGACGGTCGAAGGCGTGCATAACAAGGCTTATGAGAAACTTGGGGTTCCTGCTGAGGGGGCCGTGGTGGTTGTTAGACCGGATGGATACATTGGGGTTGTTACTGAGATTTCACGGGAAGGTCAGGAGGTGGTACGATCGTATTTCGATGTCGTTTTGTCTCGTGGGAGTCGGCCTAACTCGGTGGCTTCGTAAGCGCGGACGGGGTAGCCACAGGTATCATGTTTTACACATGTTGGGGGCTTTTTGTTTGTTTGTTTGTTTGTGCATGCATGTATGTATATAATATGGGTTCAGTATATAGCGGTAGAAGCCCTCAATTTCACGCTCCTTTCCAATCAAGACAGACAGACTCAAGTGACAATGGATATATGGATTAACTAGACAAAAAAGATAAGACACACTAGCAAAAATGAAGGTGTAAGTGATGCTCACTACCAGGGTCGAACTGGCGACCTTCGCATTACTTGATATTCGAGGTTGAATATTAGTACGACGCTCTAACCAACTGAGCTAAGCGAGCTTGTTGATTCCCGTTGTCTTAACAACGTACAAGTCACGTGCTCGCGGACCGCCCCGGATTTTTTTTTTGGGAAACATTCCATCGCCACGTTTCCGATCGCCAACGTCGACAAAATGGACACATGAGCGGGTGCAGGGCGTATAGAATCCGTTCATGTACATACAGACATACATACATATATTCTGCATAAGCGCCCAAGCCTACCAGATCCGAGACGGAAAGCTGACCTTTTTTAAAGTGGCTTTTTTGTGGCTAGGTGGTCGGCGGATTTTGGAAGGATTAATGTAGGGCGGTTTGTGGGCTGTCATGCATGAAGGGGCGATTTTGTTTCTAGAGCCTAATGATTGTGATGGTTGGTTAGGTTAGGTATCAACTTGTACATATCTGTATCTCTGTATGTATATAGATAACCCCGCCCGATCCGACAAAGTACCCGATCTTCCCTACCCAGCCGTCCTAATCCAAGACAATCATCTACGCACCACCTTCCCAACCCATCAATTCTGTCAAAATCCACTCTCACACAGTCCTGTACAACCTAAAACGACCGACCTAACGTAACGACCTGTCAATCAGCCCAACCTAAAAACCTAACCATCATCATCGCTGCCCAACCAAAGGCTCAAAATGCACAAAAATACTCTTCATCCATGTTGACCGCTAACCTGAAAGACGCCTGTGCCGGATACCCCGGTTCAGGCTGCATGAAGGGCCCATACGACCCCCGTACACTCCTCTAATTGGCTTGGGTTGCCACCGCCACAGACCCCGTGGTGGACATGGGAGAGATGGATGCATGATTGACTGAGATGACTTTGGATACAAGTAGAGACGAGATCCGCTTGGTGTTGGGGTGTTTTTTCTTTTGATTGTTTGGTTTGATTTTTTTAGATATATATACATACATTATCTTTGTTGCTTTATTGTTTTATGAACATACATACATACAGGTTGTCTTAACCTGTCATCCCCTATTCACCCATACATCACGACTCACGCCTCACGAAAATAGAACATCACGCCCCTCGGCCCCTCAAAATGCCCACCTCAACATCCACACTTCCAGCCCCTCAAACCCCTCTATCCCCACGAACTCTCCGCAGCACCACCAAACGTCTCAGTCCTCCCGCCTCCCGCATCCGTCGTTCCGCCCGTTTAAGTTCCATTCCAACCCCCGACCCCACTCCCGAAGCCACCCGTTCCGGTTCCCAGCCCCTCCCTCAAACCACTCCACCCCGCCGTATTGCCCCCCGTCGTCGCCGCTCCGCTACACCTACCAGCCAACCGCAAAGCCACAAGGATGTCCTCGGCCCCTCGGGCACATCGCACCCGCGGCGTGTGCAGAAGGTAGCGGGCATGGGGAAACGCGTTCCGGCTAGAGGGAGACGAGCTCATTCTGCTATTCCTACTAGTCAGACACAGCCGGCTCCGTTGAGTGGGACGATTAAGTTGGAGCCGTTGCGGACAATGATTGAGTCGCGCATGTTGAGACGTATTCGTAGAAATGGACTTTCGGCTGAGATGAATGAAATTGATAGGGAACGGAGAACGCGCCGGAGGGAACTTAAACAGCAGCTTGCAGACTTGAAAAACCAGGTTGCTGATCGGGATGCCGAGATTGAGAATATGCGGAATATGTCTGTGATTTCCCCTGAGGAACTCGAACAGCAAAGTGAAGCACGCAGACAAATCGACGAACTGAAAAACCAGATTGAGAAGTTGAAAGAGGAGTTAACTCGGTCACATGGCAATTCTACATTGGATGTCTCTTCTGATGTCTGGGAGTTAAGTTCCATTGGCACCCCGCCAGCTCTCCGGTTGAACTCCCCAGATAAACATGCTCATGCAATGGAAGGGTCTTTTGTGGATATTTCCGACGATGGCATGTCTGAGATCTCGGGACATGATGATTCCCATGTGAATCTTGCCTCTATCAACTTCAACGATGACGATACCATCCTCGAGGAAGACCACGCCGCCGCCGCCGCCGAGAATCACGCCCCAGGGAACACCACCAACATCTCCATCACCCCCTCCATGTCCGCATCTCGTCTCTGGGACCCCAACCAGACTCTCTCCGGAAGCACCCTCTCCTCCACACCGGCAGCCTCCCCCATCACCACGCTTACAACCTGTCTCGAAACCCTTCTTTCCCAAATCCCCGCTGACACGCCACTTCTCAACGAGTTGAACCCGCGGTTATCTCTCCTTACCCAATTCCAAACACTGCTCCCCAACCTCTCCTACTCCGCCGCCCAACCGATTCTCTCCTCGGCAATCCAGACAGCCATGGAACTTATTTCCACTGTGCTCACCCACTTGGAGGGTGACCGGACCGCAACAAACACCGCTCTTTCCTCCCTCGGCTTCGGCACCGGCACCTCCCTTCAAATATGCAACTCCATCCACGCCACCTTCCGCACCACCCGGAACGAGCTATCATTCCTCCTCCCCCAAACCGCCCCCATCCCCTCCGACGAATCTCCCGCATCCGTCGCCAACGCTCTCCTCGATGGCCTCCGCCAAACGACCCAGCAGCTCCAGGAACAAAAGGAATCTTTAACACTGGCCTCCGAAACCGAAGGGAAACTCCGTAAACAGCTACACGATGCCCTTGAACGCCAGGTTGACCTTGAACGTCAAGTGTCCGGTCTCCACGGTACCCAATACGATGAACGGACCCGCGCCGACACTCTCCAACGGGAAAACGAGCATCTCCAACGCCAACTCGCCGATGCCGCCTCTCTGCGCTCCGAAGTCGAGAGGAAAAACGAGGAAACCGCCCGACTCTTCCGGGACCTCGCCACCCGCGACCGCCAAATTGCCGTTCTGGCCCAAGAGAAGGAAACCCTACAATCTACCATCTCCTCCCTCAGTGCCCAACGGATCCGCGCCGAAGACACCATTGCTCGAATCACAGCAGACCTTAAGAACCAATCCTCCGTCCAAACCACAACCAACGAGACCCTCGCTACTGTTCGTGCCTCCCTCGCCACTGTCACGGCTGACACTGTCCACCTCAAATCCCAATTATCCTCCGCCGAATCCGACCTGTCCACCCTTCGCGCTGCTCATGAATCCCTTCAGGCTACCCATGCTAGTCTTGTCACTGAGAATGCTACCACCGCACTCACCCTGCAAACTACCCAGAACCAATTACAGGCTCTTCGTGCCGACGCTGCCGGTCTAAGACATAACATTAGTTCTCTTACGGCCGAAAGAATGCGCGCTCATGCCCAGATTTCGAGATTGCGCGCCGCTGGGAACAAGCAGTCTTCTATGTTGACTGCTATCAAGGCTGTTTTCTCGCGCGCTGAGGCTGAGGATATGATGGTTGATGAAGAAATGGAGGAGCCAAATGGAAGACCTACTTCAAAGGAAAGTTGGAAGGAGATGCCTTCACCGTTGGATAGTGCAATCGATCTGGATGGATCCGAAGCTTGTACCCTGGACCTTGGACTAAGAGAACGTCCTCGTAAGAGTCTGTAATTTCAAACATTCCTTCTTTTGTGTACAATCAATAAATACATATACAAACACTCAAATACTAGAGCAAAGTTGTCTTGATATAAATACATTATCCGGGCTAATACATGTTTAATAACCCGGCATTCATAAACCACATGATAACACTCAACGCCAGGTCTGAGCAAAACCAGGAAACATCAAAAAACTATAGACCAGCTACTAGTCCGTCTTCAACCCTTCATCCTCTTTGAGTCACTGAAGCAACTTCTCGTTCTCCTTCTGCTTCTTCTTGCTTTCTTTCTCAACCTCCTGTTGTTCTCGGAGTCCTTCGGCACACTGCTTACCCAGGTACTTTTCCAAAATAGTGTTAAAGTCAACCTGTTTAACCACTGGCCCTTTTCCGCCACACGTTGCCTTCTTCTGCAGTTCAGTACACAAAGAGTCCAGGTCGAATTCTCCAGCTTGCACCTTGGGGCAATTTTGTAGAGTATTCCTATACACACGCCCGTTAGCATCCTTGCTATTAATCGCCGTCGACACAACATCGCCTGTCATACCATATTTTGTTGCACGGCAGCTTTTCTTCTTGCTCCTTTTGTTCTTCCAGTGGTGCATCCATTTCCTTGACCGCATCGATCTGAGCGATGAGGTCTAAGGCCTTGAATTGGTTCGGTGTGCTCATTGGTGCTTGGTTGTAAGGAAACAAGAAATCGCTGTCTGCGTCGAAAAGAGTCTTCTCGCCCCCACCGTTGTTGAGGATGTTCTCCTGTGGCTCACGGTAGTCGCCGAATAACTGCGGATCGAACTGTGCCCCACTAGTGTGCTGTGCCAGCCAGTCTATGTTCAAATTATCCAATGTTCCAAACCCGCTCAGTCCTGAGACATCAAAAATGTTAGCATGTGATTCACAATGGGACGAGGCCCCGATGCTGATCCGAGAATCGTGATCGAAGCCCCATCAGACAAGTTATCGAGCTTACCAGGAGCTTGGAAAGCAATAGTAGTTGATTCTTCCCCGATAGTTGCCAGATTTTCCATGGCTTTCGTGGCATTATTTGGTGAATTCTTAAACGGCTCCGGAGACGTACCACACGATGATATCGTTCCAGGATTCGATGAAGAAGATGGTGAGCTTGTCGCCCCATACCCGCTATTCGACCCAGCTGCTCCATTTCCACTTCGGTTATCTCCAGTAGGACTCTGAGTCTCACCGTCACTAAAGATGTTGGAGAACCGTGCAAGATCGGCACTAACATTTTGCTGTTGGGGGCTAGCCGAACCAAAGTTGGTGCTAGCCTGTTGTCCTTGATTAATTGTGTTGTAGTTTGGCTGGTATGTGAACGGCGGCATGGCATATATTGCTCCATTGGCCGCCTGTGTAGCCATCTGAGAAAAAGATTGGCTCGACTGGTGACCGTTCGAATAAGCCGGCGATGGCAAAGTCTGTGACTGACTCCGCGAATGACTGGATACTCCAGACCCAGAGCTTTGCCCAAACATTGGGAAATCAAACTTGAAGTCAATATCTGGCATCCTGCTAATGGCAGCCGACCCAAATCCGCCGGGTCTGGGATCAGTACTGAGACGTGGAAGTGGCGCCTTCTTGTAAGCCTGCAACTCCGCCGTGAGCCGCTCAATTGTCTCCTTGAGTGCTGCGTTTTCAGAGACCGCCTGTTCCGAAGCTTTTTCGAGCTCCTCAACCTTTATTTCAAGATCCCGAACGTGTTTCTCTTTGCGCTCGCGGAACGCTCGCTGTGCCGCACGGTTCTGTGCCTTCCGTTTCTATAACATGAAAATAAATTGTCAGTTACACACCCCACGTCATAATGTACCGACGCAAATAGACTTACAGTGGTCGGCTCTTCTGTCAGTGGCTTGCGCCCAGGCTTCTTGGCCACCTTGTCTGGCCTTCCAGTCTCTCTTTTCTTCGGTGCCGACCGAGAAGCATCGTTATCTTCAGCAACATCGTCTGGGAGTGCCCTTTTGTCGTGAACCTCATTTTCCACCTCGTCAACATCACCATCTGATGGATTTGATACAAGTGTTGTGTCGGCCAAGATCCCGCTAGTATCTGGGAAGTCCATGTAGTAAGGCACATCTGGGTTGAAGGGGTCTAACTTAAGGTTGAAAATGCTGGGGTCGACTGCAGCCTGTTCAGTCGAGGCGGTCGCCGTCTGTGTCTCCGTCATCGGCGGAGCGGTGACATCGAGAACATTCATCAGTTCCCGTTGCTGCTGTGCCGTGAGCACAAAATGGGGGTTTGGAGACAGTCTGGAGTCCTGGTTACTCATTTTGATGGACTGTTCTCATAAAACTAGTAATTGGGTATCGTATAAGGAATAACTCGTTCTGGTGGTTGTCGTAACAGGTGCTCTAACGTTGTAGCCGGTGTGTCTTGTAATGTATGACGTAACCAACTGGGGAAGCCAAATCACCACCAAAAACAAAGTAATGTAATAAAAAAATCAAAAGGCTTCAAATGCAAATGCAGTAAAAGTCGTTATCAAAATATGCAGTTGATGAACTTTGATGAGTCTCGATAAAAAAACGATGTAAGGTGATGTGGTGTATAGAAGAATAGTCGTCTCAAAATAATATGACAATGCTAAAATCAAGTGCCAGAGATGTTGTAAGAGGAAGAAATGATCAACCCCCCACAGACGTGTGGCGCAAAGCTTAGTCTGTTATCTGGACCTTGTGTTAAGTCCGCGCCGGTCAGCCGAAAATGGACATCTGTAGCTTGCAGCCACAGCATAAGCAGACCAATACGCCCAGTCAAATGCCAGATGCCAGCGGAGCCGAGCCAGTAATCCTAGAGTACAACGAAGGAATCTAAACCGCAAAGGCGTCGGTCAGTCACAGGAACTCAAACAACTAACCCAAAGAACACCCAAAGTCTAGCCTTGTTTGTCCTCAGGATAAAGAAGGGTGACGGTGACAGGGTAGTTGGATGCTGCGTTCGACGAGGTGAGTCTTACGATCACTGCTTTAGGCCGAAGGACAAGTTCTGGGACAAGCGGCCGGTGTCAATGGATGACGATGGACGGTGTCAGAAACAGGCAGCTTTTATAGGCAAAGGTTATAATAGACGATTGTTTTAAAATCACAATAGTGTTCAATATGGGATACCATCAGATGGTCAGATGAGTGTGATTTTCTATATGAACTTAAGTGGTGTTGATGTATTGATGGATGAAACACCAGAACAACGAATACCAGGACTTAAGCCCCGTGAATAACTCCGCAACACAACAAAGCAAAGAACAGCAACCACCCTACCCAGCCCGCAACAACGGTAATGACGCCCGGCACCCACTACAGCGCCCCTCCCGCACATAATGCCCTAGAATCACCATGAGCAATAAAGGTGGGGCAGCCCGGATTGTCAATTTGTCAGCAGCTGCTCATGCCTTGCACACATTTGACCTACAGGGCGTGCAAGCCGGTGCCAGTTTCCCCCGATTCGTGGCACTAACGTGCAGGGTCCCCCTGTATCCGCGGTTGTCTATTGGCCCATGTGCCAGGCTGCTTAGGCTTTGCAGAATAGTGTACCCGAAAGTGACGTAGTCGAGGCTGCTGTAAGTAGCCCAAACTGCATATTTAGGCGGTGCCAATGTGCCTTCTCCACCTCTCTAGTGCTTTCCATTTTTGAATACACTAACCAATCCATTCAATTAATTCACGAATGTTTATTGTTCCTGCCCGTTAGATATGAGCATGTTTGGTATCTACTGATGGGGAAACTGAGCCATGTTGTATGTATGTACATAAACGGTGCTTTCCTAAAGCCGATGATGATGTTCTAGAACCCTCCGAGGCTAAAGCGGTCCGGTGGTCCTTTGTGAGAATTTCCTACTACATGCAGCGGAGTGAAGATAGGCCGTTAATCGATGCGCCGAACCACGAGGTTCTTGCCTTAGGTTGAATTGAGAAGAGGGGTAATCTAGTCATGTTGGTATGAGACAAGGCTAAATCCTGAATGTTCACTGGGTATATTCAACGGGACCGGGAGCGCAGGTTTCTCCGTGTCATATGACCGTGATGACTTTCGGTACGGTGGGTTGGGCACGTGGTGCACAGTTTTGATATATGATTAGGTGTACGTAGAAAGCCTCACTATATAGGCACCACGTCACCATCACGATTCACCGATGAAGACATGCATATAAGCTTAAAAGCAATACCATTAATGCAAACTCCACCCGCTAGTCTAATGTAAATACCCAAACTCCCAAAAAAATACTTTTAGTTCCGTTGCCTGGCCTCATCTAAGACATAAAGTCATTTTCCATGTCCGTATTACTGTTAGGATTCAATCCCATTTCCACCATGGCCTTTTCAACCTCTCTCCGTGGAGCATCCCTTTTCCTCTCACCAGCAGGTTCCTTCCGATGAAAGTCAATGCCTCCTTCAACTCCCTCAGTTCCAGGTAACCTGATCCGGGTAGCCGTAGGAACAGGAACCGGTAAACTAAATGCACCCTCTTTGGTAGCCGAGGAACTGCCCTGAGCAGCTCCCGGTTGTGGAACCGCAGCAGCCGTAGCGGCCGCGGAAGCATCCGCATCGCTAGGGGCCTCGTGATAGTTGACTGGTGCAGAAGGACCCGCAGCGGCTGACACCTCACCCTCCTTTTCTCCCTCTGTCTTGGGCTTGCGTACCGGTGGCATAGCTCGAGTAATGGCCGACACCTGAGTACTCATACTGGGCGGGGCCAGACTAATCAGTTCCCTGAAAAAGTTATTTGCCGCGTCGCATCCATCCAATAACCACTTGAGGCAAATGGTCACCCGCTCCTTGGCAAACGGGTTATGGTCATCATAGGCACAGCTGTTGAGCAGTGGGATAATGCCGTTATGCTGGACGATTTGCTGCTGCACAATAGGATTTCCGGGGCTATTGCGACCTATGGGGGGCTGAAGTAGATGGGCGATGATAGTAAAGATCTGTCCCTTGATACCAGACCACGGGTACTTCCAAGCTGGTTCTTGTGGTGCGTTGCCAGAGCCAACTTCCATGTCGTACGGTCTTTCCACGTACGGCTTGGTGTCTGGTACATTGTTCTTGTTAGCTGTTGTGACCAGTGGTTTTTTGGCGACAGCGGCATCAAGGCTGTTCAACAAGGAGACCAAGTCAAAGATGGCTTCCCACTGAATCAGCCTATAACGACATTCGTAAATCTCCGCCACTGACATGAAGAAGTCAAGGAACCCTGCAAGACCCTCTTTGGCCCGCTCCATTTCCCACGTTCCGGTAGGGAAAAAGCTCGAATCCATTTTGTTTTCGCGAATCTGGGCCTGTATATGCATCAGCGCTACACACTCGGGTACAATTTCCCACCGGAAGATGTGGAACATGAAGTGGAGTAGAATGATATCGTTGTGGAACTCCTCTGATTTGATATAGTTCGGGATTTCGCGCAGCTTGTAGGCATGCTCTTCCTGCTTCTGTCTAAAAATGTTACCAATCATGCGCAGAAGGACAGTCTGTGCCGGAGAAATGATATCGCTGGGAATCCGAAGTGCCAACCAAGCAAAGGGTATAAGCGAATTCACGTGTAAGGTCATAATTATATCCTGCATCAGCCTATACACCACGGTTTCTTCGTTGAGCTCCCAGACAGCGATGAAGATGAGCAGTTCCCTCAGTAAACTTTTCCCACAATCCAAAGCCAAGAAAATGCGACATCTTGACCTTTGTAGCTCTCGGGTACGTAAAGTTTGGTATCCACCGGTCATGTCGATGATACAAGACTTGACTACCATGTACAGAGCCTCTGCCTGTTTGGGATCCAAAATGTTGGGAATCTCAGTCAAAATACCAGCAAGGAGAGCCTCATCCTCAGAGAAATCATCCGATGCTAGGTCACTAACTGAGCTAGATTCCTTAGGGGTCTTGTTTGTTGGAGGAGCTTGAGCCGGTGCCGCAGGCTTAAGCGGGACAGAAGGTTTTGCGGGTACCGGGGGCTTTGGTGGAATAGGGTGTTTCGGTGGTACAGTAGGTTTAGCTTGTGCTGCAGGTCTAGAGGGCAATACAGTCGTAGCTGGTGTCGCAGTTTCCGCTTTGTTCGAAGTTGTGGACGCCGCTACTGCTGGAGCTGGAGCTGGCGATGGCGGAACTGATGAAGCCTTGGGATTCGGTGATGGCGCCGGTCTATGCGCGCAGCACCGGTTCATTCGCTGCTTCTTGCAAGCCTCCATTTGATACCGGGAGTTCTCAATGGTAGTCATGTCTCTTCCTACATAGTTGAGTGCGTGGTGCTTGGAAAACCATGTGTCAATCTCCTCTGAGACAACCTCCAATGGATTCTTCTCAAATGTACGCGAATCATCTGGAGCAACCGGAAGTTCCGGGCAATTTTCCTTGTCCCAGTTCCGTCTCAAATAACTGGTAGGGCCAACCATACCACCAGGTTCGTCTTCTGGGTAATGCTGAGTGTGTGTAAAGAGCAAGGCACGGGTTTCGGGGTGTAACTTGGAGTGACTTTCGAGCCATTGGCGAACTTGAGCGCGGGCAACTTCCACTCGAAGCTCGCCGGGGAGTCTAGGTGGGATTTCCGGGTTGCAATTCGGAGGTGGGCATGAAGACGGCGGGGCGAGAGAACCAACATCGTAATCGAATAAAACGTCAAGCCAGAATGACATTTTGTTGCGGTCATTGTGAGCAGTCCAGTTGTGGGCGAATTGCAGGGCCATGACGAGGAACTTCTTGACTATAAGTATATATTAGTGTTGGCCCAACAGATCGCTTGATTCGAAAAAAGTAAAACTCACACATGTCATGAATCTCAATGAGCTGGCTTTGCGACTGGTCACTGAGAATATCGAGATCACTACCCTTGCTACCGACATTAATACAGAGGAGTATTACCTGATACACACTCTGTTCAAAGTGGACGGCAGCACTAATGTCCTGAGGGATAAAAGAATCATTCGTAACCAAAATGTTTCTCGCAAGGTTCATGAGTTTCATCAACACCGCAAGGTCAGCCTTCAGACCGTCGAAATTGGCGATGATGAGGGCATTACTTTCGTTGGTAGTGACACGGCGATCGGTATCGGAGGCAGGGGGTGGTGGACCAAGAGTCCGGTTTGCAAGATCCGATACGGCAGTTCCGAAAACTCTAGTCAAGGTTGACCAGATACCGACATTTTTGGCGAAAATTGTTCTGCGTTACCAAAGTTAGCAGTAGCACACAGTGTAAGCGCCAAGGCTGATATACCTCAACTGAGCGTTCATAGTCGTCTTTTCAACGGCTGTACTGACCATGTCAGTGACCTTTGCAGCCGTCATAGGACCCATGGCAGGAGCTTGCATGAAGTGACCGTCGAGACAAGACAACGCTGCCATCAAGCAACGCTCCTCGATAGTCTCCTGGTTCTTGCCCCGTGAGAGCACATCAATGTTGTATTCCGGAGCCATCTTGAGAACAGCTACTGAGGGTTACTTTTGCGGTTGGGTTCACTTGGTAACTGATAATTCAAGTCTTAGGGCGTGAAACAATGTGTATGTGATTAAGGTATAAAAGGAAGACAGGCCGGTGGCGACGATTACGGCCAGGACAATTGGGTATTCCGGAGACCCAAAAGATGATATCAAACCCAGGATGATGTTACAAACATTCATGAATGGTAAAATTAACCACCGATGACATGCCCCTCCAAGTTTGCCTATATCGTCCAAAGAGGGGAGGTGCCTGTTTAAATTCTGACATCACTGACATGAGTCACGTGAGGATAAGACCAATCTAAAGTGGTTTACTGTTACCCCTGTTGAAAAAATAACCCGAATAGGAACTCCCACGGCTGTATAACCCTTGTGTGGCATATGGATCAATTTAGTTGAACGTCAAAATGGCCCAAACTACAACCTAAACAAAGTTTCATTGAATGTTCATGAAGAATCTCCATTCGTACGGAACCGCCCACTTTCAAAGCACTGCATGTGATTCAAAACCACCAAGTTCCGTACCTGATTGGACATCGACAGCCGGGTGCTGAAAAGCCTGGTCCCTGACGACAATGCGACACAGCGCTTGCTGTGGGCGCTTGCATATTCCGCTGCAGCCAATCAGGGCGCCGCACTGACGTGCTCTCTTATACAGACTTGTAAGCCTGGGGTATGATCAGAGGAACGTTGGAAATGATGGGAGTTGGTTAGGATGACGTTCCTGGATTAAAGAGTTGATCAAATGCTATTTTGGACGGATTGGTTTATAAGGAGGATGGCGGGACAAGGCTTGATAGACGTTATGATGGTTAGTTTTAGAAAAAAGGTGCTTGGCGGTGCATGGCGGCGGCTATGAAAACACTGTATGCAGTATCCCACGCCGCCTTGATTTGAGAAGACAAAATAGATAAGCCCGGTAAATAAACAGGCTCTGAGGAAAGGAATATGTAAAGGGCGGGTCAGTCCAGGTACGTCCATTTCTGATCTGACATGAGGTGTTGTTGTTGTTCTTCTCGTTCCACATTCTTGTCTTCTTTCTTTCTGTTTGTTCTTTTTTGATATCCATCTCCGTTTACATCCGAGTCTTGCTGGTTTTTAGACTTTATTCACTATCAGATATCAGATATGTCTAGCAACGATACCTTTCCCTTGAGTGGTCAGGGTTCCGATGACAGCACGACTGTCATCGACGGGACCGATCTTGGTGCTGCTGGAAACTCTTCTTCTAACAGCGGCATCTCATCTGGTGGCATGGTGGCAATCATTGTGATTGTGGTTGTTGTTACCATCATGGGAGGTTAGTCTGTGTTATCCTAACTACTTGCCCATGCATTTTGCTAACCATAGTGATTCCACTTGACTAGTTGCTGGCGCAGCTCTGTTCTTCATCGCTAAGAAGCGCGAATGGAAGGTCCGCGAAAAATTCCGTAAATCAGCCCGCAAAGTCGTCAACGCCCTCACTCCCCGTCGTTCAGAGTTCCCCCGTTCAGTTAAGGGAGGCCAGTCACGACCTGGTAGCCAAGACAAATTCGACAATGTACCTCCGACACCGCGGTTGAGTCCAGAAGATGTCCAGAAAATCCTATCGGAACATGCAGACAGAGACCTTGAAAAGGGAGTAGTGACAAAGAAGTCGAAAGCCCCGTTCAAGTGGGGCCGGTGATGGTATTACACGAGGTTTAGGGCTTATGATGGTGATATTAGGGTTTATTCAATACATATTGGTTCATGATTTCATGTCTTATCCCAGCTAGTCTGTGAATTTCCCGATTGAGAAATACATCAGCGATTTGTCACCTGCCGGAGGAACCATTACAGTTGGCAGGATGTGCCGAGTGACGGTTCGGATGTTACTATACACGCTCCAAATCGGGTCTAAAAACAATTGGATAGAGAGGCAAGGTTCAGAGTTTAAATGCTGATGATTCTATGTGCATGTCTAACGACATCTTTTCTTTTCAACTCCATTTTGAACGTATGAATGATGGTTTAAACTAGTAACTACAATTACGTACATTTTACACTTTAACCCATAATAAACCGCCCCAATCGCTTCGGGTTACGCTATCGGTTCCTCGTCTACGCTCCATTTGGCGCATTGGCTGCAACGTTCAGACTTGCTATCGATTCTGGAAAGCCTCTCCATTTGTCGATTGCATCATAGCCAGGCCAACGATTTTGGCATTTGCCTATTATAAATTTGTACCATTAATTATCACCACTGCTACGACACGACCTTGTATTGCTACCTATAGCTCTCCTAATTCCCAAAAAGACGCAACCCGACCACCACGGTCGAGCCAGTCTACCCACGGCAGCATGGAATCCGGCGAATACTCCACAAACACGCTAGCAGTCGTATGTTTCTCTCCCAATGAATATACACATGGCGCGCAACCATAAACTAATCTGCGAAATCCTTTTTGTAGGCCAACATATCCTCTATTGTTTTCCGCGTCCTTCACATCACCATCGACACCCGGCGCAACGCCAACGGCTCTCCACAAACTTTTGAGAAACTCGCCCGCGATGCCGGACACATTGTCATATGGGAAAACCGGCGCCGCTGGGTCTGGCACTTCCGCCCTGTATATACCGACGAACAGACCGACAAATTGCCCACAGAATTGCCAACGGAACCATTAGACATACCCGGCTACCAAGTCAATTTGTTGAAGGTAGCCAGTTACGAACCTGCGGCTTTGGCTAGGTCGCGACCACCAACAACTCCGGTTGGACCGAGTGGACCACTTCAGCAGCAGCAACAACAAGCACAACAGTCGCAACAATCGCAACAATCGCAACCAGCGACGCCCGAGACACGTGAACTCAGAGGGGAGCCGATGATACTCCCAGGGATGACGGTTGGAGATGTACATTTGTTATTTGTCTCTGCGCTTCAAGTTGCTTTTGTCAGTCTTTTAGCGACTAAATTGGATGGGCTGCCATTAAACGACCGCACACTTCTTCTCCCTATCGATCAGAATACTATATACGAAACCAAGGCCAATGGCGCGGCAGCAGCAACTGTATACGTTTCTTTGACTAGTTTTGGAGTATTGAAAGTCAGCGTGGCTGTACGGATACAAGATGGTTTACGACTTCTCGACAAGGCGCTTGAGAATGACCGTACAATCACAGATACCCCAATAGTGATGGCACCGTTGGGACACCAAGCGCGATATTGTACAAGTCATCAGATCGGAGCTAGAGATTCATCACAACCGCCAAACACACCTGCATTCAGACCTGCCGACGCCAAAGCGCAAAAATGGCGACTAATGATGGGGAAAATGATGGTTTCCCGAGGAGTTCCACAACACATAGTCGATGACGGACCATGGGTAGACGTTCAGATGGTGGCTAATGATTCCCTTGACCCTAAGGGCCGATCAAGGGGGGCCTTCATCATCCAGTGGCCCATGAAGTTGTGTGTCCGGCGACGGGTTGTATGTCACAAGTCGCGGAGCACTTTGTGTCCAGATCGAGATGTGTTGATGGAGGCGAGGAGATGGCTCATGGGATCGGAAGAGCGCGAGGAGATTATCGCCAGAAGGAAGGCAGAACGAGAAGCGGTTGCCAATGCGAAAGCGGAAGAAAAGAAGCAGGAATTGCGGGAGATGCATAGACAGACACAGTTGCTCGTGAAGCAGACTTATATGTCGATTCCAGAGCTACAAGCTTCACAGCAGGCAGCGAGAGAAGCTGCTGCCGCACAGAGACTGCTTAAGGGCCAACGGAGTGGGCCTACATCGGCGGCATCAACAGTTAGCAGTGGGAGCGTCGCGAGACCACCAAGTAACATGTATCCTACTCCACCAGATGGAATCAACAACATGTTAATTGGAGGCTCATCAACGATGTTTGGGGATGACTTGTCTTCAAGTCCGGCAGTGACTACGATTATCACATCCCATGAGTCGGCTCATGAGGCTATAGACCATTGGCCACCAAGCGCAGGCTCGATCTCGAGTTTGTTTGATCCAAATGGGTTAAGCGACGGTGATACGATGCTTGCCGGTCTTGGGACGGGTGATATCTTAGACGAAGACTCATCCATGGGACTTGAGACCTCATCGCCAGTTCATGGCCACCTCCCACAAGTACGAGAAAGTTTCGTCGAGTCGCCACAACCAACAGATCCATCCAAGATGATAATGCCGCCGCCGATGTCCCGGGGAATTAAACGTGAACCGGGAGTAGCTCCTCTATTCGTCAAACCTGAACTTCGCCATGCGCGAAGCCTCGGCGACAACCTTCACCAAACGATAGCTCATGGGCGTGTCCGTGCCGTGTCCATGTCGCAAAATAACAGGATGAAGCGTGGTGCTAGTCCATTTGGACCCGATATCGTCTATAAACGACTTCGGGCTATTGTACCACAAACAGCACTGCCAATACACCCGGCCAAGGTTCGTAAGGGCTCGGTGTTCAATAAAGTTTCTTTTGATCAGACTTTGCCCGTAGCGCATGGAAAGTATGCCAAAGGAGGTATCTTCTCGGTTAGCTCGCCACCTAGTAAGCGTAGTGTTAGTGAGACAGCTGCTCCAGCATTGACGGACTACCTGAAGTATCACGGAAAAGTTCGAAGACAAGCAAAGGCTAAGATAGGGCCAGGATCTGTTATTGGTGGCGCACTCCAGAGGCAGAGACTTGCTAGAATGGGGTCAACACAGTCCTTGGAGGTTGCCACGAGGGTCTCCGATTCGAGTTTGGCGCGGATATCAGGAGACGATGATGAGATTCTATCAGATGCAGATGATGACAGTGAAGTTTCGGATGCCGAAGGAGGGGCAGGTTTGGATGAGATTTCTTCGCCTTTCAAGTGGGAGGAGGGATCTACCCGGAGCCCACCTGTTCAGGAGCCAGAAGAGCCAGAACCAGTTTCGACAGCTGAGGCACCGGGTTTACATAAGAGATCACCGGCTCATTGGCTGATGTCCAAGTACCTGGCCGAGTCGGAGCCACTCCCTTTTATGACACAACTTTCTAACACCGCATTGGTTGGAGTTGCGCAGGTTTTGGCACAACAGACAGCTACTGGGCTCTTGGATATTCCCGCGGACAGTATGGATGGCCACGGTCATTTAACGACATGCCAAGCCCGGCGTCTGTCTTCGGTGTTGGGACGTAAGGTAGTAACTGCCTTGGCAGAAGTTTTCCCAACGAGTCTCCGGGAACCCGAGCATCTGACTCTACGTGCTTTGGCAAACACTACGGACCTTACGTATCACCATCAAGCCCTTCAAGCGAATGCTAGTATATCGGCTATGCAACAACAACGGGTTATACGTCCGGGGGCGCGCGAACCAGAGAAACAGCCAGCCATATTCACAATCATGCCCGGACATCTTGAGATGCGTAGAGCCGATACCAAAATGTCAGTGTTACCACCGGCCATTACATTCTGGGAAAGTGTAGGTTTATCCCCGTTGCACGGGCCGAAGAGAATCACTGCGATGTGTATTTTTCCGGATGTGGAAGGAATGGACGACGATTCTGCGTGGTTCCTGGACAATATGAAGATTGCGTATGAGAGTATGAAATTGGGCACTTTTGAAAAGTTCTCTGGTGAGCCAGGAATTGATGAGGGTCTTGTCCGTGTAAAGACTGAAATGAGACCAGAGATCAAGGATCGAAATGGGATGTTTGTAGGGCCGTATCCGTACATTTCGCCTTCTTTGGCTGAGAAAGCTAGTGCGATTGTTGACGCTTTGGAAGCTTACCCAGAGACTCAAAAGAATATTGTGCTTTTCTTTGTGTATTGGCCAATGTATCCGGCGAGTATTACGGAAGCTTGTTATGCATTTTATCAGATTTCGGAGTTGTATAAAAGCATGACGAGCGCTAATGAGTTGGTTCTTCAACTTGTTCCCATTCAGACTATCTCATCTTCGGTGTTGGCTACCGGGGAGGATACCCGAGAACTTAACACTATATGCCTTGAGACTTATGACCGGTGTACTACATTCGCAAGTAGTCTTCCGGTGCCATCAATCCTTTTAGATGAGCCGGTGCAGCGGAGCAACTTGGAGTTTAAGCTGTCGGCACCTACAGAGTCTATCTTACATGAAAATTCCAGTATGCACGTTGCTTATGCAAAGTCTCTTGATAATCGTTGGATCGCAGTCTCTTGGACTGACAGTCGTGGTTTCCAACAACAGACACTTACCTACTGCATGCGCCGGAAGGGATCTCGTGCTGCTGGACTTACTTGGGCCGAAGTAGCCGGGAGCATTTGGCAAAACACGATTGAGATGATTTCCATCTGGAAAGTTCGTTGGCGCGTAGTTATCACCAAGTGTGGAGCAATGGACCAGGCAGAGGCTGATTACTGGGTTCAGTTAGCACAGATGGAACGTACGGCACAGCTTTATGTTGTACTTTTAGCTGTGGATTCTGCACCGGGGATGCAACTATTGCCTAAGAAGACGCAGTTACAACCAAAGATTACACCCGTCGTTCCTAATGCGGGAACGACGACGACGACGAATACTGGGTCGACGAATGGTAGTGTCAGGACATCAGGAGTTCTTAGGGGTTCTCGCAGTTCTGGTCAACAGTCGACTATGTTACCACCTGGGAATAGACATTTACCGGCCACTCCGCAGACGGCAGGTTCTCCTGGTGGTAATTCCAGCCAGGTGATTGTCCCACCGAATGCACCCAAGATTGTTAGGGTGTCTGTGGAGTCGGAAGAAAGGGCTATGTCGGTTGACGGGGAGACACAGTACCGGTTGGCTGTTGAGCCTACACCGGGTCAACTTACTTCGGGACCTACTCGGACAGCATCTAGCCCGGCAACACACGGCGGTCCATTGACACCTACACCTACCCCAGTACCAGGGACTCCGCCAGTATCTAGCAGTGCCACAACACCTAATGGCGAGGCAAGTGGAGATCCTGATGGAGATGCAGTACTTATTGATGTGGCGGAACAAACATGGGGTATTGTCCTTTGTCACCGTCTGAATAACTCTGCACAACCTGCGAGACATAACCTTGCGCTAGCATCAGGTTATCTTGTCAGAAGAGGGGGCATGAGACAGGAAGATGCACCGGTAGCATTAGAGGTTAATCTGGTGTGGATGGACGGTTCTGGAAGGGGCGTGGAGATGCAGTTGAGAGAGATGTTGAAACAACTTCGGGGGTTAGTCACATTAGCCAGGGTACGGGGGACAACGGAGGTTGGAGATTGTCGTCCTTGGCATATAGCAGCAGCGGAAAAGAGTGTACAGGTTTTGTATGCTTTGTTGTAGATTTTAATGTAAACGATAATGACCTAGTTTTCCCAGAAACCAGGGAAAAGGTAATCTACATTCTTCATAGCCTCCTCAGAGCGACCCTCCGGCTTAGTCATAAACTTAACAGCACCCTGAACCGAACCCTCCCACTTCTTCGCCATGACAACATCGCCGTCAACCTCGGCGGTCAATCTGTTAAGAACAGCACCAATCAGGTTCCGCGCGTTGACGCCGTTGTGGGTCATGCACTGGATGACCATTTCCACGTTGACGTCCTCAGTGCTATGCCAGCAGTCATAGTCCGTCGCCATGCAAATCATCTGGTACGCAATCTCAGCTTCCCGGGCAAGTTTGCCTTCAGGGAGGGCGGACATGTTGATGACAGAGCCGCCCCAGGACCGGTACATGTTGGATTCGGCGCGGGTGGAGAAGGCGGGACCCTCTGTGATGTATGTT
Organism: Huntiella savannae; assembly: GCA_001483325.1. Lineage (NCBI taxonomy): Eukaryota > Fungi > Ascomycota > Sordariomycetes > Microascales > Ceratocystidaceae > Huntiella > Huntiella savannae. Next base: position 7,504 of record LCZG01000074.1, on the reverse strand, counting down.
AGTATTTTGGTTTTCTGGGAGAAGGGAAGGAAGATACGTACCCATGCAGATGATGGTTCCCTCATTATGCATAACGACACCGTCACCAACCATGGCCGACGCACACTCCTTAACAACAGTCGCCAAACCCGCATCAAACGGGTCAGCAAACCCCACATGTCCAACAACGCCCTTCTCAAAGAACGTAAACGGTCTAACCCCCTTCGTCCGATCAATAACCTGATCCGGCACACAGAAATCCATCGGCTTAATCTCCTCTCTCAACGAGCCGACGGCCGAAAACGCAATGATACTGCGCACACCAATGTGTCTAAGGGCAGCGATGTTGGCGCGCGCGGGCACCTCGTGCGGGGCGAACTGGTGGTGGATGCCGTGGCGGGCAAGGAAGGCGACGGGCACGTCGTTGTGGAGACAGATGGAGATGGGGGACGATGGGTGGCCCCAGGGGGTGAGGGGGTTGACGAGGGCGACGGGGGTGAAGCCTTCGATTTTGGAGAGGCCGGTGCCGCCGATTACGGCGATGCGGACGGGGCCTGGGGGTGGTTAGATTGGGGGGTTCTAGAGGAGAGGAGGGGAGACGTACGATCGAAGGTGGTGGGAAGGTCAGACATGGTTATGTTGTGGTTGGTAGTTGAGTATCTGTGTACATATACTTTCACGATCCCGAACTTCACGAGGTTAAATCTTCAACCCCGCTTACCTCATTCGGCACTACCCCCACCGAGGACACCACGAACCCAATCGGGAAATACTGATTGGCTAGTGGTAAGACAAAACCCTGAACCCTAGAGACTATGAAGCGTGCAATATACAGAGAATATGTCGTTATTGAAGAATGATTTAATAGAACAAGATATGGATGGTAAAAAAAAGTAAGAGACATGAAAATAAATAGAAACAGAGAGTATCAACAACATGACCAAATAAACAAAACGAGAAAAAAGCCCAAACAACCCAATGAAAAAAAACAACCATGACAAAAAATAGATCCAAAGAAATCAAAGACAAGGGAAGGAAACTCTATCCAATCACTTGTCTGGCACCCTCCTTACCCAAAACTCCCCGTTCTCTCGGCTTCGGACTATGAGCTCTCCCCTTCTTCCTCGAAAAGAATCCAAACACACCGCTTCCTTCCTTCCCTTCCTTCCCCTGACCACCAGCATCAGTCGGCAACGTAGCATCCTGTCTCGCAAGATCCGACCAGCTAGAGTGGCCATCCAAGGTCAACTGGACGCCACCACCAGCCGTCTGGACACGTTTCCCCGCGACGTTTTTCCGGATGAGATCGGTTTGCACGGGCATAGGCGCTGGTGCGGAGTTGGCGTGGCTGCGAGAACTGGAGGCGCCGGCACTAGGTGTTCGTTGCATGTGTGCGTTGGTGGGCTGGGCGAGATGCGTGTGTGAGTGTGATTGGACGATGGCGGTGTCGGATGTCACTGCCTGGCCGGGGGTCGGGTGACCTGGGGAATCGAGGCCTAGTTTCCGGAGAGCGGCGACGGTGTAGTCGAAGTTTTTAAAGTCGGTTTCAATCATCTTGTATAACTCGTCCTCACGAATCTCCTTATCGGTAGCGTCATCCTTGAGACGTTCTCTTGGTTTCTGGCGACGGGCGCGGGCTTCGAGGGGTGCTTCTTCGAGGAGAAGTTCCTCGAGATCGTAGGTGGCGTCGAAGTTTGTTTTTTCGGAGGACGGGACGAAGACGGGTTCGAGGAATTTGTTCTCGAGGGCGACGAAGTCGATGGCGGAGAAGAACTCGTTTTGGGTGAAGGATTCCCAGGTGTCACCGAGGCGATGTGACGGGTCTAATTCGAGGGCTGCTGTCATGGCGTGCATGCAGGATACAGATACTGGCGGCTGGGTGATTGGGAATCGTGGTCTTCCAGCCTGTACTGAGGCGGACAGGGAAGACTCGGAGTGGCCTTCGAATGGACGTTTGTTGTAGATGCATTCGTAAAATACTACACCTAGAGACCACCAATCGGCGCGCACATCATAGCCTTTTCCTGCATATACTTCGGGTGCAAGGTATGCCAATGTGCCCGACTTACTGGACAGTACACGGCCTGGTATCACGTCGGAAGCAACATTCTAGAAGGTGGGGAAGAAGAAAAAAAAGACCACGTGGTTAGCTCCTGGCACGAAAATCGGGACAATAGTACAGAAAATCCAAAAATGCCGTCACATCACACAAACGAGATTGGGCTTTTTTCGACATCTTGTTGGATCCCCCCCCCCATCGGGAGTTGAATTGGGTGAGGTTGGTGGGTAGTTTCTCTTCAAGGCACTTACAAAATCAGTCAAATGCACGTGACCGTCGGCGTCGAGAAGGACGTTATCGGGTTTGACGTCACGGTGAATGATGCCTTGGGAATGGACATAGCGAAGGGCACAACCGAGCTCGGCGATCCAGAAGCGGACGGCCTCTTCGGTGAAAGTTTTACGGGAGATGTGGAAGCGGAGATCGCCACCGGACATGAGATCGACTACGAGGTACATGTATTCGATGTCTTGGAAACTGTAGCGCAAGTTACAGATGAAGGGGTGGTTTACGTGTTCGAGCATGCGGCGTTCACGGATGATGTTCCGGGCACTTTCGGAGCGGACGACTATAGTGGGGGCACGGAGTTTGAGTTAGTTTTTTTGGGGGGAATTGTTTTTTTCTTCTTCTTCTTGGTCCGAGCTGGAACGGATTTCAAAGGGTGGTGGTGGTTGTAGTGGGCTTACCTTCATCTTTTCGGATATACTTGAGGGCAAAGGAGAGACCGGTATCTTTACGTTCGACTATGCGGACTTTACCGAAGGCTCCACGACCAACTACCCGTAATAGACGGAAATGGTTAAGACTGACTTCACCGTCGAGATCGGCAAGCTTGCCCTGACTGTTGCCCATCACGAAGGGTGTTCTGGGCGAACAGTTGGGAGGATATTAGATAATAAGAAAGAGATGTGGTGAGATATTGACTTTATGAGCTTCTCAAGGCGGGTGATTTTGTCGTAAAGATTGTGATGTGGCCTTGGTACTGGTGATATATTCGGGTATGTATGTATATAGACGTAGTCGGATGTCGTGTAGTCAAAGGAAAAAGCGAGTGAAAGAAAGAAGTGTAAATGACGATTTCTGGTGGCCGATGACTTGAAACGTATGTTGGGGGTGGCTGGTAGGTAACGACAGGTTCTAAAAGGATAGATAACTTTGGCGACGTGAATGTCTCGGCTGGTTCAGAATCGATAAGCTCGTGACGAGTTCGAAAAAGGAATAAATGGATATTAAAAAGTAAGAAAAAAAAAAAAAAGGGCGGAGTTTGCCAAAGAGGGGAGGTCTTGCGAAGAGAGTCAAGGTAAAGTAGACAAACAAGCAGGTGTCAAAACTTGGAAAACAAGCAAAGTAACTAACGGTGTGGCAAATCCAACATGTGGCCGAGACGGATGACGGACGGGGCCAAAGGGTTAGTGCGGTAGTGCGGTAGTTGGTGTATAGATTTGGCGTAGAGCGGATTGTTACGCAGTTCAGTTTAGTGCATTGGAATCGATAAGAATAAAGGAAGAAAAAGAGAAGACTGTCTTGAATTTAGGGAGAGAGAGAATTGAAGAAAAGAAGGATCTGTATTGTATATAAAAGAAAAAAAGGAGCCAAGATAAAAAAGGAATTAATTGGTCAACTTTATCTTTCCCCTCTCTCAGCCAGACCAACTGAAGTATTTCTTTTTTTTTTCGTTACTTGACGGATAAATAGTATAATGTGGCACTTGTTTCGTTTGTCAAATCCGCTAGTTCACACAGCAAGATAAAAAAAAAAAGAAACGAACGGAAAATCAAACTAGGTTCAACGACAGATAGCCCAGGCTAGACTAGCCTTAGGCCCATGAAGCTACATCAACCAAAAGAAGAAGAAGAAAAGAAGAAAAATGGAAAAGTATCCATGGATGGATGGATGGACCCGTCCTTGCATTCGTGGATACAAGTCAAGTGATTTTCTTTCGTTTTATTTCTTGGATTTGGTGCTGATTGTAACTTGATTTGAGAATGGCTTATTGATACTTGGATGATATATACAGTTATAAACATAATGAATCTCTTTACTCCATTTCCATAGCCCTCTTGATGTCCTTTTTGACTTTCTCAATCACATGTGAGGCTTGACTAGACTGCTTGAGCACTGTCTTGTAGCTGTGAACAGCTCGGTGGCTCGTACCTCTTTTTTTTACCCGGTCAATCATGAGTCCGTCCACCGTTCGTTTGTGTCCTTCTTCTTCTTATTTGTCGATTCTCCATCCACCCTGCTTATCATGCTTGAACAAAAAGTGAACGTCAACGTCAATGCCCGTCATGAACCATGGATACCCAATATTACGTGCCGTCTTTTTTTCAAATTCAAAGCTCTTCTAATACCAAGACAAGTCATTCTTCCATATTTACGTCATTGAAAGAAAAAGCCCCTCTTCAGTATACCTAAATCCTTACTCGTCTAGAGATTCTCAACTAAAGCTATCTTAGCTGTCTACCTAGTTAAGATCCCTAAACTACCTAATCAAGTAGTCGGTCCCACCGAAAAACAATGGCTTTCAAACTTTACTATTCCCGTTTTGTCACGTCCGTCCGATGCTACAGATGCTGAAGGAACACACTGGAAATCCACGCTGTGAATGCCTCAAGCGGGTCACTTGAAACTTGCAAAACACTTTGGCCTCAGCTCGACGGCCGGGACTAAACGGTAAGTTAATGTGCCGGGACCAGCCTTGTCGAATGATGTGTTGTTTTTGTTTTTGTCTTTCTGTTTCTGCGTGTCATGACTTGCATTCTTCACATGTGTCTAGGTACATACAGTACATATGTAAACTCCTTCTTCTTCTCTAATTCTTCCATGACCCCCCTTCTTCCATCCTTCCAAAATCCTTCTTTTCTTCCCACGAATCAGTCTCATCTTCCAACAAACCATGTTCTACTCCCCAGCTTCTGGAAAATCAGGAGACCAACCCACCTAAACCAAGAACCAATGACCAACTAAAAAAACCAAAACCACAAAAACCAACCCATGTAACCAACATCCTTACCACAAAAAAACAACACAAGTGGAGAAAAGGCGATGCCGAAAGGATGCGGAAAGAAAAACGACACCCACGAGGTCCTAAACAAATCCCCCATAAACACTCCTTCTCTACCTCTAAAAACATGGTCATCCTAACTTCCCAAATCATCAGCTCCATTCCCTGATTCTACACATCCTCCCAATTCAAAACTGAGCCCCGCGTCCTTACCGGATATCATCATCATTCAAGCAATGATGCGCATCTTCCGCCGTAACCCAACGCCAGTAATTTCCTTCTAGAAAAACACCTGACCTCCCGAATTCCCGACCGAATACACCCGCCGAGCCCGTTCGTTTTGTGGCGGCTTTAAACTGATATACCTGGGTTTTCCTTTGTTTGCCATAGTCGTTTGCTCCTTACTATATGAATCATAAACTACATACACACATCGCGTACCTGCATCGCTACTTTAAAACTCACATTCAAATGTGAACCCCTCCACCACTTCGGCTCCCCGCCTCGTCGGTCATCTGCGAAGCCATGTAACCATCCGCAACCCCTCAAAATCCCTCCTGTGCTTCCTGTTCCTCTCCTGAGTCCTCCCTTATTCATTAGACACCTTCCCGCCCCGCCCCTCTGTTCCTTCAAACCCCTTCCTTCCTTCCCTTGCGAAAGACACCAAAAAAGACGCCTTTGTGATGACAAGTGTGACGACATGACACCACACCACTTCCTTCAACAAAGTCGCAACCACCATCCAGACAAGCACCAAAAAGATCATCAAAAAGAGTGGGGTCTTGCCGTGGATCGAACACGGGACCTCTCGCATGCGTTGCATTAGGGTGGACCCTAAGCGAGAATCATACCACTAGACCACAAGACCGGGTATTTGTTGATGTTTCTGGTGATAACAGAGATTATGTAGTTTTTGCCCGAATGGCGGTGAAGAGCTCCTCTTTGTCTGGTCTTGGGAGGACCTCTATACTTACATAACCAGTCTCGCAATTGCCGACCACCCAAGGGAGGATTCTAGAAAGACAACATAAACAGGGAATTTAACTTATCTGGAGAGCCGTCGTATTAACAGGTAGACGTTAAATAAAACAACAACAACAAAGCGGTGAAGAGCTCGGCTATGACATCGGGTGTTCCGGATACGCGTGTTTAGATGCCGCTTAAATGATACATGCAATATTGCTTTATATGCGGCCGCAAGACTGAGATCCAGTTTTAAGTTGCCGGTGACATGTCATGTATGTTGTTCAAGTGTAAATCACTCGACGAGGTATAGTTGTTTTGTGATAAGCGAGATATGACAAGATGAAGATAACGGAATGTCATGTGGGAAGTAAAGGACATGAACTTTACAGGAGAAACGTCACTCTATTACCTCCATTTGCTTGTAAGTCAGGGTGAGATGCAACACTCTTTGATTGTCATTATATCTTGCGGATCGGGCCTAGTGTGATATCCGTCACTCCGTCGTCAAGTGACTCATTGAATAATCTATCAACTGCCATCTCTTGGATACAACACTCCGAGATTTCCATCACTAATCCTGACGTTCTACGACTTTAATTCGACCTCAACACTATCTTGTTGTATAAATCATAGTGGAGTTCCATTTGACTTCATGTTGTGTTACACAAGAATACAACGTCACCATCCTACATGTCACTACCACCACCTGAATTGATAGTAATTACAATCAAATACGCACTATTAAACAGTGTCATGTCACTTATATTTATATACCATCTACAAGTAGTCAATTACAAAAGTCGCACTATCACTTCGTAATGACACTCCAGATCGGTATCCTCCGGTATCGGTATCTCGACTGGGCAACTACCCAATCTCATTGGTACTACATCAACCAACCAACTACACATGACATTCTTAACATGACGAATTTTCAAGTGTCATCTCACATCACCATTCATGCCACTGTCACTTACTTTTGAATGCTTACTCTGTACGGCTAGAGCTTACAACAGATAATCCCCCCATCACGTCAAATAACCAAACCCCATGTTACACCATACAGTTCAAACAAAAAAGTAAATCCGCCCTAACTCACCATGATGCCTTCACAAGCATCAACAAAAAAGAACACGACCAAAAACTCATCCCCGAAGAAAAAGAAACTGCCTTCAAGCGGATTTGAACCGCTGACCTCGACATTACTAGTGTCGCGCTCTGCCAACTGAGCTATGAAGGCTTTTATTGAGAAAGTACCCCCCAAACCGCCATTATATTCTCCGTTCAATTCAACTGCCGGTCAGACCTCAACCTTCTTCCTTAATACCCTCGGAATGGTACCTTTGAGGTCTGGAGTCGCCATTTCCATCGAACGCATAATGAATTCGCCCCAAATTCGTTGTTGGTTGTATTAAACCACACATTACACTCTTTTTTTCCTTTTATCCAGCTCATTTCACCTCCTCTTGGGGCCAGCCTGATCGATTTCTGCCACG
>LCZG01000073.1:104338-130458 GCA_001483325.1 Huntiella savannae | reverse complement strand
GTATGTATGGACATAGGTTCTTGGATTAAAGAACAGGGCGACATGGATCGAGGCTATGTAGCTGAGTGAGCTGCATGATTAGAGTGGGGTATGTATGTATGTACATAGTCAGTTGACGGGTTCCTGGGGCTGTGAAATTTAATTGAAAAAGATGGGATGAAGGGAGAGAAGTTTAAACTTTGGTTCAGGTTTTGTCAAGGTCATGATGATTTGGTCTGTATAAAACCCTAGTATATGTATAACCTAACCCTATTTAAACTTGCGGGGTATATGGATTAGATTTCACACACACACACATACGAAGCTCCGATGCTACCAGTCCAATCGGTCTTTTCAAGATTTAGGAATATCACTTAACGAATACAACATAAGAAAGAGTCATCTGGAGATCATTTGACGCTCGCTTAAGCACGAATGTCTGGGCCACGCACAATCTCGACCCCATGAGATTATCTCCTTGCAGCGCCTGCTTCTCTTTTACTTGCAGTAATAGATTAGCCCTGTCTATGTAGTGATTTCTGGTTATGGGAATGCTCGAGACTCATCAGCGGCGAGCCTAAATAGGAAAAAGAGCGTGATTGGACGGCCCAATGGGCTTTGCGTATTCATAGGACGTTCTGAGCGGTTGCATGAAGATGCAGCGTGGGTTTGGTGTATCCCATTGGCGTCATCTATGTGGGGGGTCTCTTTATTCGTTCTGTGGTGATGGCGTCGGAGGCGGCGGTAGTGGTGATTCTTTCAGTGGTTGAGGCGTCCTTTGAACGGGTGTTTGTTAATGGAAATCTATAGTATGTATGTACATATGTATAAATCTATATTCGGCTTCAATGGTGCATGTAGAAACGAACGTATAATAAGGAATTCATGGGAATTTATCGAGAACATGGCGGGCGCATGATAAGGATGGCGTCGTTGTAACATTGACGGGATGTTTGTTCACGCGCTGGATTGATTTTTTTTTTCAGTGGAGAGGTAGCTTCCCGGAGGGAATATGGGTGGGATTGAGGCCTAGAAAGTGATGGAATAGATTCGGGTTTTGGGGTGGTCTAGAAAGATTCTCGACGAATGTCATTGCACCATTTCTATACATATATTATGACTGCCACGGTTCTCTCCCCTCCCTCCATCCCGTCCCATGGACTGACTGCAACTTGATGTTGGATGGAAGTATCAAGCCGGGATCACAGTATTACACATGGCACTACGGCCATTTTCTTAACCAGCTTCCATTCTCATCTTTCAATTGCCTCGATTCGGTTTAATATACTGCGTCGTCACTTCTCAATTGCCTCTTTGGCTATTTGCGCCCCGAGTCAAACTCCACTCACACTCAATCCACCCGTCCCAACATAAACGACGCAATACAATAAAACAAAGACGCTGCGTGTCCTCTGTCGGTTCGATTTAAGAAAAGCAACGTGCTTATTGCTCAGTCTGCTCCATAAAAAGAACCTAACAGTGGAACATACTTCGCAATCATAAAAGTATTCGTCGTCGTCACAGGCAATCCCTCACCATACATATTCAACACACCCGCTTTCAGAATCCCGGAACGGCCCCGCTTATGGCCCGTCAATATAACCCTTATCGGACAATCAACGGAACGGAGCCCACCCATGCTGTTCTGTGAGACTGCATTCTTACAATAATTGCAGTAAAGTGCAAATCTTGGCCGCCTTGATTGATGAATCCTATCAAATACGTATGTACCTGCACTACAAGGCTCACTCACGTTGCTTGCATGAAAAAAAAAGAGCGAGAGAGAAAAGACTCCCACGATTCGTCAGACAAGAGGCAGAATTGCCTGCATACTTTCTTCTGCCTCCATGTGTCCTGGTCCTGATTCTGTTTTTATTCACTCGGACTTGTCTAGACCGTTGATTTCTTACCGATTCTAGAACCGACACGAATTCTCTTGGGATATCTGGACGGCCATTCATTTTTACAATTGATGCTGGCCACTTATTCCACTTTTTCTAGTTAGTGGCTATTGTCCTGCCACTGACCGCTAAGGTACGTTTGTCTCTACATAAAAGGGCCTGTTTATTTTTTCTGTTCATAGCGGCTGTCTCTCTTCCTTTTCTTTTTTTTTTTCCTCTGGTCTGTTCATGGTATTTTGCGCCCAATCAACTAATCATTATTTTGCGTTGGTCAAAGAAGACTCTTCGCTTGATTGCTGATTGACGATTGTTGGCTTTGTAATTCTACAAGACAGAACCATTTGCTTTCATCGCCCAGTGACTCTTGTGATAGCCTGCTGATATAGACAGTGAAGTACCGCTTTTGTAGCCGCGAGATTTTGACCAGCTGGTCTGCGTTGAAGAATACAACCTAGAAAGGGTCGAGTGTTGCTCATTACCTACTCTCTGTTGCATAAAGTCGCGTCATATCGCGCATATTGTATATCTTGCACACACGCATTCACCTACATACACCATACATCCTACAAAAATCACTAATCGGTAAGTTTCAATTTTAACTATGGCATTTTATCGTCATCGCCATTATCCATATGTTGTCTTGCCATTTACCATCTTGGCTTGTACTTGATACCTCCATCTGGGACGTCTTTCCCACACGACAGCGACATCCATACCCGTCTTCCATGCCACGGCGGCCTGTCACACCGACCGGTCGCGGGCCTAGCCCTGGCTGCCCTTTTTTGCCTTTTCATTGTTGCTGCAGGTCAGCTGCAGCCACCCTTGCTGTTGTCCCAATTCTTATGGAGCCTTGTCGACTTCCTGTCGCTCGCCTATGCGTTGTTTGACGCCGTTGCTACTTTGTATGCATCTTGATATCCGGGCCAAGTGGATATTGCCTCGCATTTCTACGCCAGTAGAGTGCGTCATTGAGCCCAAGTTACTTCCTTGAGGATTGTCCCCATTGTTAGCATGTTTACAAAACGTGTTGGACCAGCTTGACATTCCTTGATCTGACCTTGTTCACGGAGCCGACCAAACACCTGGTTTGGAGACAGAAACATTAGCCAGCCTTGGCCTGTTAGTTTCCACCTGCGGACGAGTGGAGTCTTTGCCTTAGCTGCAGGACTTGTTGTCCGAGTCGAGTCGTCCGAACCATCTGCCCTCTGACCAGCCCTAGAGCCAATGCGTCGAGAAGTAGAATGCCGGTTGACCAGTCTCCTACTCTCCAAGTCCATCCACTTGAACCTTGTGATAAAAACGCACTTTGGGGATTTACCTATTGCCTCCCGGCACAAGCCAGTCCCGTGTTGTGCAGCTTGTCATTCGGCTACCGTGGGATCCGTTGTGGCCTCATTGTTTTACCCGCGTTCTAGACACCAGCACCTCACTTTCTGACAGCTTGGGCATTCGCTGGCATATGCCGCATATTCCTCTTGGGCTGTCATTATTGGATAAAGGCGTGTTTAGGTTAGGTCGCGATCCCTCAGGACGAACAAGTTGTTCTCAGAGGTATTGATTGGCCCAATTTCAATACATGGATTCTTCGTGTAGGTCGACTTGGCCTCTTGTTACACGCACAATACGCTTTTCGCAGCTTTCCTTACACGGGACTATTGCATGCGCTCGAAGCATTACGTATTCTCAACATCAATCCAGCTGCAGAACCGAGCTACCCAACGGGAAAGTTGCGTCCCAGCGTCTGCAACAACACAGGCTCTGTGCGAAGATTTTCCTTCATGTTAAACCCACCGGGCTGCATCGTTGTCTCTGACGTGGGAGCCGTCTCTGTTACCCAACTCCGCCATTTCCAAGTGCTTGTCCCCTCAAAAGGCTCGCTTGACATATCTTTCCTAGAAAATTCGTGGTTCCTCGTCTCCTTTAGGCCGCCGCCTACCATCCCGAGACAGCGGCACCCGGATTTGTATTTCTCTTTGACCTGGGGAACGGGGTGGGGCGACCTATAACAGATTGTATCTTATGCAGCGGCTGCTGCCACTTACAAGCCGTCCGACTTGTCCCTGGATCACCGCGCCTAACGGTTGGCGTCATACCTGGATCTACAACTCCACTCGTGCCATTGGATTTTCGTACTACTGCAACACATCATATATACTTGCCCAAGAACGACCCTGCTTGCTTGACACTTCAGCTCGGGTTGGCTCTATGGCCGTTTGCCATTTGGCTGGCGCCGCCACCAGTCTAGACTCTCCTTTTCTCGTGGATGGATTACGCATAATCGACGATTGGATGACAGACTTTGCCGTCAAAGTTGCGTCCCTTTTCTAACCCACCATTACTACAGATTTATTATCCGTTTCGACCATCCGAAAGGTTCGGATCTGCTCTCAGATTATTGTTTCACACGTGCTTTGAGACCAGAAACAAACTTTTCTCTTGGTCCAACCATTTACTTTACCTTACTTGACCACTCCCCTCGAGATACATGCAGGCTTGCAACAACAAAAACAGAGCCGCAATGCCTCCGTTTATACGGCCAGTAGATAAGTCACGGCACCGCGCTTCGAAGCGGGTTGGCCGCATTGGAACTAAACGGAAACACAAGATTCGAGATGAAGCCCAAGCCGGCCATCTGAAGGCCAAAAAGGCTATCCCTCAACTGAAGCACAAGTCATACATAGAGATCGTCGAAAACGAAGATAGAAGAGACAAGAAACTTGAATTTCAGGTAAGTTGCTGTTGAAATTCTGGATTCAAGTTAATGCTAACATTTTATAGTTTACATACGATGCTACTCCGCCCCCGGGTTTTGGGTTTCTACCTATTGGGTATCCAGACCTTACCAACCTATGCAAGGAGATGTCTCGCGATAAAGGTGCAATGATCTTTGTGGTTTTGGTAAGTCCCCGTGTTGATAAGAGAGGACGTCCACGGGCACCCCGGCTAACTCGTAGCAAGGACAAACGATACACCAACGAGCTTTCGGCACAGGTTAATCGTAGTGGTTACTATGTTCGCGAATATATTCTCGAAGCAGCGAAAAAGCAGCTTGGGATTGTCGGCACCCTCAAAGTTGATGACCTACCCACATCGCAAGAGGAGATCAACAGACAAGCGGACTCTGCCCTGAGAGATCTCTTTCCTCGGATTCCGAACACTGACCGACAAGAAATCATTGACCGGGCCTTTCGTCTGGGTGCTACTTTCAAGGGCGAACCTACAGTCGGAACACAACCCGGCCTACCTCTTTCTCGGCGAGTTCAATTGGCCGTGCTGGCACACATTCGTCATAACCATACGCGTTACGATGAGCTACTCAAAGAGGCTTCCTGGGCTATTGCACGGAAAGCAGTGGAGCTTACCTGTTTGGAGTATGTGATCCGGTGGCGTGGTGACGAAGAAAATGGACGGGATGACCTCGACGAGATTCTTCGCGAGGTTGTTATTATTTCGGACGACGAGGATGATAGTGACGGCGAGGAAGAGGATGATGAGGACGATGAGGACAGCCAGAGCTGCTCTGACGATTCTGACTACGACCCAGAGAAGAACCTCGACGGCCAGAAGTCCAAGACTGAGACGCGGCCAGCCCCCTCTGACAACGCAATTGTCGTCTCGTCTTCGCCTGTGCGCCCTCCTAGACCGATTGACGGGCCTGTAGTGCAACAATCGCCTAGAATCCGGAGACGCCCATTATTGACGTCACCGATTTGTGTGCCTTCGACAGGACCACGACGTTACCAGGTTGAGATATCTGATGGTGTACACTGGCGGGATAAGAAACGCAGAGCGTACTACAATGATATCCGGTCCCATGTTATCCAATCCAACGTTAACAACGGGATTGATCATGGTGCCCCGATAATCTCTCAGCCCAAGGTTATATCTGTTGTATATCCTGAGACAGTTGGCGAATTACGCGAAATGCCAGGTAACGCAAGGGCTTTACCCGGCGTTGCCACAAGAACGTCACCGTCGTCTTCTCGTCCTACCACTGTCATTGCGCACCCTCAACCCCAAAAGCCTAAAGCCCGTATTTTGGCAGAGGCACCTACTTTTACATCTACGGGCCGTCGCATCCAGGGCTCTTCTGACAATAGTGCCAACACAGAGGGACCAGGGCAACCAATTCCCAAGGTTAACGATCTCTTGGTGCAATCTATTGAAGTACCACCTGACCAAAAAGCAATCTTCGTTAGGGCAGTGTCACCGAGACGCCCTGGTCTCAATGCTGAGGGGAAACGTGCTCGTGAACCATCTTACGATTGTGCTCCATACAACGAAAATTCTCTCGAGTCGCCATTGGCGAGTTCGGCGGATAACAGCCCTCGCAAGCGCGCCCGGTATAATCATTACCCTACTGGCGGTCGTCCCGTGTATCACTCTAGAGAGGTGACCCATGCGGTCGGTTCAGCTAGTCGTTTGACACCGGAAGGCGATCCGTACTATCCCCGGCAAAGACGCCCTATGCACGCCCTTCACGCGTATCAATTATCGCCACAACGGCCAGCGCCTAGACCGGTTTACTACGAACCAGTTTACTCGCCGTTTCCGGCCCAAGTGCGCCGGGCACAGCCACATTACTATGTTGACCATGAGCTGGTTTATCCTCACTCTCGGTCTTTCCCTGGACCGCCAGTGCATGCTCGAGAGCCAGTTGGATATGTTGACTCATACCACCTGGTTCCTCCTCAGCCGGGACAACATGACAATGGTGCCTGGCGCGACCAGTACCAGTCTCACCCCCCGACTACGTTTGTTGCTAACCGTATTGAACCTCCGAGACCAGTGCATGCGTATATGCCACAGCGAGTGACGCCTCCGACGAATCTCCCTTTCGACGGCCGGTCGCTTCCAAGAGCGGGTCCCGTTATGACGGAACCCATCTTGTTACATGAATCCAAACTGCCGCCCAAAACATCTGGAGACCCTAGAAAGGCTTCCGATCGGCGGATTAGCAGTCTCAATACACGCATTCGGGAGGAACAGGCCCGTCAAAGGGCCCGCGAACAACAGCGGGATGCAGCTGCAAGGTAAGTTTTACGGTTCACATCCCTTGATTTGAGTACCATATTAATGTTTTTTTTGTTCATAGAAATGATGCGCACCCCGACGACCAGGATCCTAATGGACCGCAAACAAACAATGATTTAAGTTTACCTCATGGAGGTCAGCCGAAAAGCAAAGGCCACTACTATAATTCTCAGGGATATGTAGTACTCGATGATTAAGGCGACCTCTTACGACATGATTTACAGAAACGGCCGACACATTGCATCTGGATGGACTCTAGTATGATGTCCATCTTTACACCAACGTTTCTTCGTTATGAAGAAAAAGACTTGCATTTATATAATTGGAGGGATTTTGGGGTAATATATTGGCTTTCGCCAATGGTTTTGACGGAGAGTCCCTTTTCTTTGGGAAGGGACAGTGAATTTTCAGTATCAATAGATTTTCTTTGGGTGTTTTAATAGTTGGGGTAATACGAGAATTGTGACGTGTATATGTAACATTGGTGGACAATATGGGTTTAGGATGATGGGATGGTGGCATGTACCGACCGGTTACATTTCCGTTGTGTGTATACGATAAAAAGATACTTGGGTGGGCCACCGAAGCGACCAATGTCTTTGTCAAGGTGCAGATCTCACCCCTCCTCAACCACGGGAAACCAGAAAGTTTTGCCACTCAAAGTGCAAAAAGAATAGCTTGAAGGTGTTGTAGGTTGTTGCTCACTACCAGGGTCGAACTGGCGACCTTCGCATTACTTGATATTCGGGTTGAATATTAGTACGACGCTCTAACCAACTGAGCTAAGCGAGCTGTGATGATGGTGAAGGCGGAAGGAGAGCTTATGTGGTGAGAATTCTGAGGTGTGCGAATAGTGGCATTGAAAAAGTACATAGACGCAGTATGAAACTAGTGTAATGGAGGGAGGAGACGGCGAAATAGTACAACAACTACATTCATACAAGAAAGACACGGATAGCGGGGAAATTGAATGGAGGGGCACGGTGAAGAGACGAGAAGATGGTGGGTGGTTGGGAGATAAGGAAGTGTTTGTTTGGATAACGGGCGAATGGTATACACTTGAAAGTGAGAAGAGAGGATGAGATGTGACGACGTATGAGTCCTTGTTGGTGACGATTTCTCAAAACGAACAAATTCCCTCGTATTCAGTCAGTCAGCTGGTTGTTCGCAACGAGGTGATTTAAGTTGGTTCCCTTGGACGAGTGTAAGAATGGATCGTCTATATACATTCTAAAGTGTATTGCATCGATGAACTACTCCCTTGAGTTCATGATATCCCTTGGATGATTAGAGGGGCCAGTCCATAAGACCTTGAGCACGGCTTCTATCAGTGCACGCACACACACAGATATCCTGGTCGCATGATGTCAAAATGACAGGGTTCTCGAGAAACGAACTATGACGTTTCCGGATCACCTTTCCTAGTGACAAACGACAAAAGACATGTGATGATTATGTAAGATGGCTGGTTGAATGGCGGTGTTATTAAGGCGTTATTCACCGGGTGAAGAGGAGGCTTAGAGTAGGCAGCTGTTGCTGTGGTGGGTTTTGTTTCTTTTCTTAGAAGTTGTGGCGGGAAACTCGATTGGGTTGGTGGGTGGTTATGGTTAGGCTTGCTTTTTGGATCGGTACTCCGTGGTCATGCAGCAGGAATATGTCATAGGATTACGGTTAATCGGGCAAGAAGTGACATGGGAAAATTTGTTACAGGAGGTTGTGGGGCATAATGGATTCGAGGAAGGTGTCGTGGGAAGTGTGTGTACTTGCTTGTTTGGCTGACTACTTTGTAAGGTGGATGGATGTGGCTCTGGCAGTGGCATTGGCGATGTAGTGGGATGGCAGCCTGGAGATTTTTCAATGCACTGGCGGACTTGGTGACCTTTTCATCTTTTTTACAATTGCATGTACATATGTATACACATGGTCACCAGCATCTACAAAGCCCCATTCCCAAAAGCACTGCAGAATTCTCACTTGATAGATTCTTGATGATCTTGCAGATGCTTATGCAGATTTTACAGGGCGTTGATTGGCGGGTTCGCTCACGGCTCTGCGGGCTGGTGGACCTACGGGGGTCCCTGGGCTAGAAATGGCATTTGGACAGACGCACGATCCTCGGTAATCCACTTTTGGGCTGGGTTGATATGGATGCTGTGCGATACATATCTCAGGTGTAGTGAGTGTGGTGATTCGTAGATATAGTGAGTGTCTTGGGAACATTGTAGAAGATACTGGACTAGTTGTACTGGGACGGGGCGTGTAGACGACCAACTGACTGATTGTTCTGGCAACACTTAACTAACACGGGACTTTTGCGGCTCTTTATGTCGTGGACATGGGATACGCACGTCTTGCTACGCAATGGGAAATAGATATGGTGACAGAGGTCCGTTCTAACCTTTTTTGTATGTAGTTGATGGAACGTGGTAGAACGGGCTATTCCCCAGTCAAGCTATAGGCAGCTGGTGGCGAGCCGGAAACAGACGAGAAGATGTTCTTTGAAGGTGATATTTTCAGAACACGAGGGCTAAGTGAGGGATACATACCGAGTGCGGCTTAGGGCGTCTGTCTGTACCCAGCTATCTAGATAAACACCCTTTCATCACGACCAAAGTAATATACCACGGCAGCGGAATAATCTAGGGATGTGGGACGGGAAGTCTCAAGAACTATGGTGACCACAAGGGAATGAACCCACCAATCAGTTAACACCCGCACCTTCTACCATAGCCATACATCTATGTATGTATATGCACAGCACATGGTCTTTTCCACCGCAAGTTCCTTCCTCTCCGGAAACAACCAGACCAACCCAACACACCACTAGGGCGTGCATGTAGCCATTTGTGGGTCACTTGGACGCCCCCCCGCGTGAAAATCCGGGAAAGGGAAGTGACTAGGACCGAGCCCTGGATATAAAGATGAAGTGACCATCCGTTT
The DNA here is from genome assembly GCA_001483325.1 of Huntiella savannae. NCBI lineage: Eukaryota > Fungi > Ascomycota > Sordariomycetes > Microascales > Ceratocystidaceae > Huntiella > Huntiella savannae. The sequence continues at coordinate 120,604 of LCZG01000073.1, read as the reverse complement.
GAGTCCCCGTAAATTTTCCTTTCTTCAATTCATCCCATCAATCAACCATCAAATCTAAGCTATCCAGCTCGATTTTTTCTCAATCCACCTTTTTCACTTTCCACATATCACAAACATGCGTTCTTTTGCTATCCTCTCTCTCGCCGCTCTGGCTACCGCTACCACCGGGTAAGTTTCCTCTCTCTCTCTCTGTCGTCATCGTCGATGGAAGCCATCTACCCAGTTCAAACAAACTAACACATACCCAGCACCGGCTTCGCCACTGGTACCGCCGCCTCTACCGGCTTTGCCCCCACCGCTACTGGCTCCGTCACCGCCACTCCCCCCGTGTACACCGCGTACCCCGCCGCCGCTACCGTTCCTGAGGCTGCTGGTGCCGCGTTGGCTGCCGTTGCTGCTGCCGTTGCGTACATGCTGTAAAGGGGGCTGATGTCCTAAGGGTATGGAGTCGGTGTTAAAATTTCTTCTGGGGGAGTTTTTTGTTTTTGCAAATTGGTTTGGAGGATACATGATTGGTTAATGGATGGTGATGGGTCGACTTTTGGCGGACCCCGTGTTTTTTGTCCTTTTTCGTTTCGTTTGGGGGACTTGGACTATGGCTGTGGAAATTCTATGGGCCTTTTTTAATGGGACTGGCGTATTTGGGGGTTTCTTTCTGTTTGGGTTAGGATAGGAGATGTAATGGATTGATTCAGAATGACTTTTTTTATATGCGAATGATGTTGTCGTCGAACATAGGGGGCTTATCACCTAGTACAAAGCTAAGCCTTGGACGAACAAACGTCAAGATATGCTTGTTAATTATCTATACCCCCTCTACCCCGCACTTCCATCAACCCACAAGGCTGAACGTAACCCTACAAAGCACCCTTCTCCCCTTCCTCGTCAACCTCATCACCCCACCAGTCTCTAAAAGTTCTCAATCTCTCCGACCGAACCTTGGCCAACTCTCTACCTGCCCGCGTCTTCATCATGCCCTCCAACCGTAACAACTTATCTCCGAAATGGTCGATAGAATCCTGCATAACCGCCCCCCGAGCCCCCGAGAATAAGAAGGTCCGACCGATTCCCACTGCCCCGATAGCATCAAGTCTGTCTGCGTCCTGGACAACCGCCAGTTCGGGGATCTCATTGATGAGAGCTAGGACAGCGTTGGGATTCTTGATTTCCGATGAGTAGCTTACGTTGAGACAGATGGTTTGTACTGTGGATGCGATGGATGGTGGGCAGGAAAGTGAGAGTAAGAGGTCTTGGACCATGGTTGTGGGGTCTTGGCCAGGGAGAAGATATTTCTTGTCGCCGACGTCGTGGAGGTAGGCTGATAGGGTGATTAGGTTTTTGTCCAGGTTCGGGTTGTTGGATACCTCGAGAGCGTATATCTTCTCTGCTAGGTTGACGACTCGACGGATATGGCTGTAGTCATGGGATCCGTCATATTTGGACATGTATGTTTTGAGGTATTCCTCAACAGAGACTATCAAAGGGGCATAGTCAAATGTAGTGGCAGTCATGGTGAATCCGGTAAAGAAACGATGAAGCAGTAATGCAAAAGTGACAAGTTCAAGAGGTGAAGTTAATGGAAGTCTGGGAATTGCCCAATGTAGTAATATATACTTGATAAGACCTTATCGGTCATCATCCATCGCGTCAACCTAATTGGTGAACCTCAATCCATGGCGGGGCTAGATAACCCGTGACATTGACAAGATAACCCTAGTAATTGATGTATGTACAATCCAATATCAGAGGAATCTTCAAGAAGGGATTCTTCGTGGCGGCGGCGCAGTCATTGTACATACGGTTGTGGCGGACTTCCAGAATAAAGTGTTTACCGGGCAACATAGGTATATAGCCGATGGATAGTTACGGGTAAAGACAGATAGTGGACTACGGGAGAGAATGACCATGTGAGCAGACCTCGTTACGGGATCCTAGACGGGCCATGGCATTTGTGGGGGATATCATGAAAAGGATGATGAACAATATCAAAGGTTACAGGCGGGTATATCTCCAGTCAAGCCAATGAAGAATAACCAGATCCTCACCGGATGGAGCCCCCGACATATCAACGTGGTATCCTCCGAGGAAACGGCGTTTAAACTAGGCTTGATCCCGGGCGATTTCTTCCCATTCGCTTGTTCTTCAGAGGTGATATCAAGAAGGTTGATTTTGGAAACAGGGGAGTGAAGAGCTGGATTGGTCGATGTAACCCGACACGGATGGTGGAGATAGGGCGGTGGCACGCATGATTTTGTGATTGGTTGATGGGCAAAGAGTGGCCGAGATGGAGCTCCTGCGGGTGGGAAATGAGATTGTGGCGAGACCGAGATTCCGAGGGAGGATGAGGTCTGGATTATGGTCGTGGAGAACGTGGATGTGGACTTTGAGAGACTATTGTATGTACATATGTACTAACCAAATCAAACGAAACAAAGAATCTTTAACCACTTTCCTCAAACTAACATCCGATCTCAAAAACCACTTACACCCGAAACAAGATCGCCCGGCACTCAGCAAACGAACGAACCCACGAACCGACCAACACCAAAGCCTCTCAAAACTACTCTCCAGCCACATCCCCGGGCCGAAATCCATATCACCGTGTTTCCTGATTGGTCCAAAGCATGCAAGTTCTTAAGCGCACACAGAGGTCCAATGCAGCATCACCCCGTGCACTGGCCAATCATATCCGGGATTTAGACGCCCGTTGAATTGCTGACATGACTAGGCTAAAGAGCGTGGGATTTATATTCGGCTGGTGAATGGCCACGCTTGTGGTGTTATTGGGTCGTTTTTGGAGGGGGAATTCATGTTATTGGTCTGGTGATTTGGGGTTGCTTGGTTTGGTAGAGCGATATTCAATGTATAGTGCGTGATCCAATTAACAAGGGTTGTTTAAGCGCCCGTGAGGTGGTGGTGAAGAATTGCACTTACCATATCAGGATTTACACTTTGAACAAAAAGAAAGTTTACCAGGCAGACAGGCAGATGATCAAAATTTTGCATACAGTCATGTCCCCAACAAGACAATGAGTTTGTGAAATACACCCCTTCTATATCCATCAGGTCTTTATCCATATCCATATCCGCAAGATGATGTCAGCGACTCCGTCATATGTAAGCTGTTTATGCTACACGGCCGCCACTGCCCCGCCACACTACATTTCCTCGCCTCGGTGATCCGTCGCATTGGTTTTTCGTGTCCCGATGCAAACCATTTTGGATCATTGATTGTATGTATGTACAGAAACCAAATAGCCTGATAAGGCCAGCCTAATTGCTCATCATCTGTATCAACCCTTTCTCGCCAGTCACCAACAAGGCAATGCTGTATGAATGTTTGTAAACCGGGGACACAACTTGTGCATTCTCAAATCCTATGGTCACTTGTTAGACTTTCTCTCTTGTCTTCATCGTATGCCAATATCCGTCTCGCTTCCTTGCACAAAGTGGCGTTAAAATGCCCCCCAAAGGACCCATCCTCCACAACTTCCGGCCACTCCCATGAACCCACTATATTGTAAGTAACCATATTGTATGTGACTACATTGTTAATATGTCAGTACACACACCCCCTCCCGGTCCAAAGGAATAACGCAAGCCGCCTACAGAGACCCAAATCTGCCCACCGGATAATCTTCCAAATCAGCCATGTATAAGACCTTCTTTGTTCGCCGTCCTTGGTCACAATGATTCTCCTTTCTTTTCCTTTTTTTTTCTTCTTCAAGCAATCAAGACTTTTCAAGTCCATCTTCGAGTTTTTCTGTTTCCCTTTTTTCCTCCTTTGTGTCTTTGTCTCTATCTCTCCCAGGGCCGGTCTCTGTTCTACACTTTCTTCGCTAATTATCTACATACCTCACTATACTCTCCAGACAAAACACACACTCTCTCTCAATCACTCTATACCCTAATCTTTCGTGATATCTTGACTGGTTCATTATATCACCTCTTTTGGAAACTTAATCTACTCGTTTTTGGTCTTGCCTTTGCTCCATCTTACTTCTCAACTAGGAAATTCTGGTAATTTCTTTGTCCATTCATCACCTATTCACATCACACATTGAATTCGCTGGTCGTCTCTCTTTGTGTCTTCACCCCCTGAATCATCTTGTCTGTCTCTGATTGTTCAATCTCCCCACCAAACCTTCTAATTCCATTTCATTCGAAGACTCTTTAACTAGACTCTCTTCAAAACTACATCTTTCAAAATGTCCTGCATTCAGCTCTCTTTCTCCATCCGCGTCTCTTCCGGCGTCAAGTCCGTGCACCTTGCCGGTTCTTGGGATAACTACACCGGTCAGCTTCCCCTCGCTCTCTCCGGTTCCTCCTCCAAGTCCTGGAAGGGTACCTTCAACTTCAAGAACTCCACTCTTGCTCAGGGCCAGCGCTACTGGTACTACTACATCATTGACGGTTACCACTTCTCTCACAACCCCTCTGTTGAGAGCACCGTTGAGCCTACCACCGGCCGTGCCCTAAACATTCTCGACGTCCCCAAGTCTTCCTCCAAGTCTTCCAAGTCTTCCTCCAAGCACTCCTCTTCCGCCAAGTCCTCCAAGTCTTCATCTTCCCGTGGTCGCCGCTCCGAGACTTCCTCCCGCCACTCCGCCGCCTCTCCCGACCGCTACGTCGCCAAGGGCCGTCCTCTTTCCGCCCACCGCATCCGTGCTCCTCGTCCCGTCAACCCCTCCGCCACCAAGAACATTCTCGAGTACAACACTCTTGAGCGTATTGAGGGCGCCTATGCCGAGGAGATGGACTCTGACTGCGAGGACATCTACGCCGAGGACTACGCTTACGAGTCTGCTGCTTCCAGCGGTGTCGACTACAGATCCGACCTGTCTTCTCCTTCTTCCGATATGTCCGGCTACTCTACCCCCGACTCCGATGTCTCCAGCTGCTCTTGCGAACGCTACGGTATTACCCGCTCCGGTGACCGTGTCAAGATTGACTGCCAGGGTGTCCGCTGCGGTGCTGACGATTCCGACTGCTCTGACTCGGAGGCTGAGTACGAGACCGAGGAGGTTTCCTTCTCTCGCCGCCACGGCATGGTCATTGCTGCTTAAGTGGATGACTTTGTCTTTTTATTGTCACGTTTTTGATGTCTTGACGAGCTTTTTGTTACATTCATGATTTTGTCTATGTTTTATTAATCTTCTTATGACCGTTTATGAGGTTTTGTCTTTTTTTTTTCAGATAGCAGGTCTTGCTAGATTCTTTTCTATATTCCCCCCCCCCGGTTCCTGGATAGCCCGTCCTTGATCCGTGTTCTTCTCGAACCGCTTCAAATCGCTATATCCACTCAACTCAATGCATCCTTCAGCTCTGCTCGAAAATGCATTGTCCCGATCAACAGCCACCGACAATCTCCGTCGTCGTTTATATTGGCTGTTGTACCGTCTGTACTACACATGTACACCATCCGCCAGACGCTTCACCCTCGCTTCGGTTATGACCGAATGGAGAGGACTGAAGTGCTGGTTGGGATCCGCCTTAAGTGATTATTTCTCGGTTTCCTAGTCGTTAGTCCTCTCCATTTTGGCTTGTTAGCCAACTTAGATTCGAGGTAGTTTGGTGATGAATGGTTTCCGCTATTCATCAATGTATGAAATGAAAAGAAAAGTTCCCAAAATTATTGTGCCTTTTATGACGTTGAATTCTATGTATCTTAGGGTCGGGGGTCTATTCTCACGATGGTGGGGGTTTCCATATTTAGCAAACAGCTTGAACACCTTAGCCGATGATGTTGTTAGGCTATGTATAAACGCATGTACCTGCGATTCTTGGAGTACATGCGTATGTTCGCGTAATCCTCATTGCTCGTGTATTTATGCACCTTTTTTTGAAATCCGTCTCCTGAACCTGATTTGTAGAGGTTGGTGATTACATTTTTTGTGGGAACAACCCCTGTAGTGTACCCGGAAGTCTGGCGGATGCGTGTATGGGTTCCATATTAGAATAGTTATTTGTTCGAAACGTGAACTTGAATTACCATTTCATCAATCTCATTGACTTTGTGACTCTTGATTTCTTGATTCTTTCCTGTCAAAAGTATACCACGTTTATCCAGTCATACCTCACACCTACTTAATCGTTTACAGCTCACCCCGCACTTACTTACTTACCCCTTAATCCCACCAACCAGCAAGATGCCTTACCCAATCATTGACAGCCATATCCACCTCAGTGGCCCCGTGGACCCCTCTCAATCGCGGTATCCCGACAGCGCTGCCTTAATAGGCTCGCTAGCCACCCCCTCCAACTTCAACATCGCCACTCTGGCTCTCCCCCGTCTGCGCGGGTACATAGTCGTTGAAGCAGCCCGCACCTACGACCTCACCACCGGCGCCGCCGGCTGGGAAGAACCCCTCAAGGAAATCGAGCACTTCCGCAGTCTTGTAGAGGACCCCGAAGAGGGCCATCGTGTGCTTGGAATTGTCCCGTGGGCGCCGGTGCCGAGTGGCCGGGAGGCTGTGGTGGAGTATTTGGGCTTGGCGGAGGAGAGAGCGGGCCCGGAGGCGTGGAAGAGGGTTAAGGGGTTTAGATTCCTGGCGCAGGATGCCGATGCGGGGATTCAGGTTACCGAGGGGTTCGTCGAGGGTGTGAAGGAGTTGGGGAAGCGGGGCTTCGTTTTCGAGGTGGGTGTGGATCATCACCGGAGAGGAAGTAAGCAGCTTGAAGAGACGTTTGAGTTGATTTCCCGGGCGCATGAGGGTGTTTCGACTGAGGAGAAGGTAGCCTTTGTAATCAGTAAGTACCAAGCATTCCATGATAGCTACAGAGCCCCCGCCACTAACAATTCCCAGACCATCTCGGTAAACCCGACCTGCACATGGCCAACTTCAGCGAAAAGAACTTCCTTACCTGGAGTCACGCCATCTACCGCCTGGCAATCTGCGAGAAAACCTACATCCAGATGTCCGGACTCTTCAGCGAGATGCCGGCGTCTATTCGTGGCCAGGACTCGGATGACATCTTTGCTGCCGTGTTCCGCTGGTTAACCGTGCTCAAAGTGGCTTTTGGAGCGGATCGTATCATGTTTGCTAGTGACTGGCCTGTCTGTGTGGCGGATGCTGATGGTGCTAGTTGGGTTAAGTGGAAGGAGGTTGTGGAGAGATTCTGTTATATGGTTACCTTGAGTGTGGAGGATCAGGCGAAGCTGTTTGCGGGGACGGCGAAGAAGGTTTTTGGCTTGGACGTTCAGTTGGAGGATTTGGCGGAGATTGTTGCTGCTGAGGAGGCCGCCAAGGCGGAGGAGTAATTACATAGATTGGTATGACACGAGTATGTTTAACATGATCACATCACATAGTCAAATAGGCAGTGTGGTAAATCTTATTGTATGTATATACATGCCAATATCTTGGTCTATCGTATTCATCGTGGTCGCTGATCTGCCCGCAGGATAATAACGTCTCTTTCCAGATCTCTGACGTTAAGGATTGCAACACCATTCGTAACTTGTCGTAGAGCACCCTCTGCTGCACTATCCCAGATTTGCTAGTTCATGGGCGCAGCAGGAGTGTGACTTTTATGGGCAAATAGTCCTTCGCTACTGACTACCGTGGTGCTACCATCCAAACTTGCTCTTCCTGCACTACTCTTTTCAGCGTTAAATCTCTCTGATCGAAACCGACTAATAAGGCTATTAGGGCTCTTTTCGCCGCCAAAAGCTTTGATGTTGAGAGTTTGAAGGAAGTTAGACGAGTTACGTCTAGGTCCTTCATCCTCCATCATGCCAGAGCGCTCGCCGGTACCTTGGACTGTAGTCACGTCGGCCATAAGTGCTCTACGTGGTTTGAGGCAGCATCCAAGGGCGCAATGCATCACAAAGGCCATACCACTCGCAACTGTAGAGATCCACATGGCTGCCATCATAGGACCAGATATGGAGCCATTGATGTTGAGTTCTGATTGTAAATGGACAGCGTACTTTGCTGACACGGATAACACGGTGCCGAGGACGCTAGCGATGGTGATCATAAGTGTTGTTGAGAGACTGACGAAGATGAGAGGGACAGACCAGGCTCGAGTCATTAGCGGGAGGATACTCGCGAAGAACATGACGACGGAGAATACGAAGCCCAGGAGAAAGAATATAAACATGAGTCTGGAGGCAACGTGGAGGAGCGAGAGGGCGGTGATTATTGTCACGGGGAGGGCAATTTCAGCACCTGCGAGGAGTTCATCCATGATAACCGTAATAGGGTTGAACCAGTAGAATGCCTCTTGGTCCGAACAATAAGTGATTCCCCTACGACAGAGTAGAGTTAGTAAAAGTAACGAGATGGAAGATTCCATGGAGGTTGGACTTACTCATCGATGTAGCCCTCACAGAAATTCCACAGACCAACTTGATAGAAATCGTGTAAGCCAAGAGAACTAGCAACAGAATTCAACAAAGCCGAGTTGGGACTTGACTCCGGAATCACATTTGCTAGTTCAAGTCTGTAGAAGTAGAGGTTATGTGCGCCAGCAACTCTAGAGACATTTCCAACCAGCACGGCAATGAGGAAGATGGTTGAAAGTGCGTAGCAAATAGAACATGCAATGACCGTGCGGCGGAACTGAGTTCCTGAAGTACTTGGCATGGTGGGGCGGGTACCGGGTGATGATGACGATGATATGCGGAGAATAAGAAAATTCGAATGACTTTGTGGGTTTCTTGAAAATTGAATGACGATACAAACTCTTCGTAATCGTTTGACCGAGTTTTTTCGTCGAAAAAGCTGATGGCGAAAATCACTAAATGAATGACGGGGTAGGTGGGAAATCGAATTGGGTAGTGACTTGGGAAAATCAATGGAAATTGATATGCAGAAACGAATGTGTGTAATATGATGCAAAATGCAAGTAACGAATGACTAAATGAATGAATAAGTGAATATAAATGAATGACTGAGGCTATTTGATTGCCACTTTCTAATCCCGTAGTTGCTTGATTGGAAGTTGGGATTGTGCTGTAGATATGTATCCCAACTGATTTTCAACAATGACCTACGAATCGCAAGATACCAAACCAATGGATCAAGAAGGGCCACGACAGTAGACGGTGATTTGTATAGATATATGATGGATGCAACCTTGGAGAGTCTGTGGATTAAAAAAAGAATATGAATAATTCATCCATGCACGGCCTGTCGCTCGAGACACCGTATTAAGCGTATCGCCTTGGCATGAGCCGAACATTTCAGATGACACTTGGACCATACCCTGATGAACACCATGTTGAACGATTTAGCACGTCAAGCACGGGGAATGACCCTCTCGTTTCATGGAAATACGCTTGATGCGAGGTTTCCATGCCTAATTGAATAACTTCAATGTGTGCATCATCTACAGGGAGACATTTCAGCTCCCGTTGGATCATCGAGTCTCCTGTGGTACGCCAAGACTATGTCTTGGGTAGCCGCGATAATGTGGCTTACACGGATTTGTATGTGTGTACATACATATCTGCATGTCTACAGACATATGTACACACACATAGAAAGTTGCCACCTACCCACATTGAAGCTGTATCGCCAGCATGGCCACCGGCATTAGTCCATGTCGATCAGCATATCAACGTGACCGATCGGGTAGATTTAACCTGCGGATGTGGCCCGTCATCAAGTTATACAACTCCCGCATTTGGCCAGTATACAGCCATCCACCAATTCACGTTCTACAACCCCCACCAAAAGTGAAAACAAAGCTCCACACTGCGCCAAGAAAAGAAACACAAAAACAGCAGCTACTATTTCCTCACTACCAAAGATGATCGCCGCGTCAGACTGCAAACTTGCCCCTCCTTAACTTGACCATGTTCCTCGTCCCCATAAACTATTAGTCAAAACTTCTCCCCTTCAATACTATCTATCGACTCCTGTTCATACACTTTTAGAACATACATACATCTCTATGTACACGCTTCCTACGCTTGGACTACCGAGCCCCCCACACCATCCGGACGGCCGTCTAAGCTTCAATCCGTTTTGGGTGTTGTTCCCAAAATGGCAATTTCCTGGCGGCTTTAGTGATTTGACAGGCACGTCACTTCCTTTTGTCTTGTTCCTATTTCTTGTGGATGGCCCGCTGTCTGGGGTTCTTGCCGTGTGCTTTTTTTTTTTTGCTTTTTGTTGAAGGTTTGCTAACTGGATCTTCACAAACAGGAAACTCCCTGGCTCGTTAGTTGCATTGCCTATCATTTTTTCCCCTCTCTTTCTTTTCATTGTCTTTTGGTTGTTTTGTGGGCTTCTGGGTCGCTTGACTTTCTTGCATTGCCCATTCTCGCATCTTTTTCATAATTTAATAGTAATTATCACGGCTATCTGCTGTATGTACACCACCGCCCATCTATCACGGTTTACAAGGACTAATGAATATTGGTTAAGCTTGATCTTCTCCCCGCTTCTTGGCCTGGTAGCCAGCGCTATTTCGCATTCCTGGCTTCTAATGCTTCATCAATTTCGGCCTTTTTTCATCACATACGATACCCAGAATGCGGTTCCTTCGCAATGCAGCTTTGCTGTTCCTAGCGCAAAGCCTCTCATTTGAGCTAGTCTTCGCTCAAGACAACATGATTACAGAATCTGCAACCTCTACTTCGACGACCACATCAAAGAAATCCAAGACCAAGACATCGACTACCGATGAGTCTGTCGAAGTTACCACATTGAAAGGGACAAAGACTCTAAATAGTACGACTGTTCCAAGCGACGCATATACAGATTACACGACACAATGGACCCTCACGTTCACATACAGCGACAATTTCACCACCGGTGTTTCAACGATGACGTCAACGTCTACATTATCAAGCGGTCAAACAGCGACCAGCACGGCGGCCCCTACCCCTACAATGAAATGCAATAACTACGTCGAGTTTTGCAATCGTTCATACGCCGACGTTACAGAGATTGGATGTCACAATTCTCCATTCGTACGTGTAGGAAGTTCAGCTTCCAACCAACAGTTTCCTGTCAAGCGCCAATTAGACGACGGCGTTCGGTTCCTGCAAGCACAGATGCAATGGACCACCAATGCCGATGAAAACGACGACCGCGAACCCCATTTTTGCCATACGTCATGCGACATGTTAGATGCAGGACCTATATCTGAGTGGTTGGGCACCGTCAAGGAATGGGTAGATGACCATCCAAATGACGTCGTGACGATTCTTCTTGGTAACGGTAACTATTCCGATCCTAGTCTGTTTGCTAGTTACATTGAGGATACCGGCATTACGGAATATGCTTATATGCCGCATTTATTCCCCATGAAGAGGAATGACTGGCCTACCCTGGGGCACATGATCAAGCACAACAAGAGAGTCGTCATGTTCCTGGATTACCAAGCCAACCAAACTGCTTATCCATGGCTACTCTCTGAATTCGCCCACATGTGGGAAACCCCATTTGATCCCGTCGATCGCACATTTCCCTGCACCCCCGATCGTCCACCAGATACCAACGACGATGAAGCAAAACAGATGATGTACATGGTTAACCATAACCTCAACGTCGAGTACACCCTCTTCGGTTCTAGCTTGTTGGTTCCTGCAGTCTCGCTTCTTAATGAGACGAACAACTACCATAGGAATGGTAGTGTCGGGGTGACAGCAACTAACTGCAAAGAACAATGGGGGTTGAATCCAAAGATTCTCAACGTCGACTTTTATAATGTTGGGGGGAAGCATAACTCGGGATCGGTCTTCAAGGCCGCCGCTCTTATTAACAATGTTACATATAATGGGACGTGTTGTGGTATTGTGGAGAGTTTGGCGCAACAGAGAGCACATCTAGGGATGGTGTGGATTGTGGGTATTGTTTGGTTATTAGATGTTACTTTTGGGGTTGTTTAAGTGGTTCCGTTTATAGATAAATAGAAAGAGTTCTGTGATGTCTACCTTTGAAGTTGCAACAAGTTTATTGCAACCAGTGTAAGCACAAGGGTTACAATATATACGATAGGGTTACTACTGACAGCACATGTGATAATCCAAAAGTCTACCGATTTGTCAAGATCAATGACAAATGTTGACAGTTCAATCTATATTGAAAGCCTAGATCCGTGCACATCTTCTGACCCACCACCCTTTCGTATGATACACGCCAAACACAGCGAGTCAGTTCGGGACAAGTCTCAAAATGATAGATAGACCTGAATACCAGATTTGTCTAGCTGTAAATCTCAGGATAATCCCGATCCCACCAATGCCAGGGCAATATCACACGGCATTGAATATCAAATCGACATGGCACAGCTGTGATTTCTGTCTTGATAAAGCTCAAGTCTTTGTTGCTATGTAGACAAAAGAGCTTGGCACAGACTTGGTGTGGATGGAGGGGGAGGGACTTTCCTTTCATGGCAGCCGAGGTGCTTCAGGTTTGAGCCAAATATGGTAATTATGGAAGCCCATGGAAACTCTTGAGAGTCTTGGGCGACTTTGCTTTGTGATTGAGGTCCCAGCGTTGGGTTGGGTGAGATGTTGTCGTGGCGTTGATAGCGCTGCTTTTAGAAGGGTTTAGAAGCTTGAAGCAGGGGTATCGGTGTTGTGGACAGTGTGCTATTGACAAAATAGACTGTGCTAACCTTTCATAAATGAATGAAGATACACAGTGTGTGTTGTAGATATAAACTTCCCTTGTTATCACTAATTAATTCCTGTTTAAGCTGGTTCTAGGACTCACCCGACATGCTCCACTAAAAGAGGACACGTTGAAATGTAAGCCAACGGGCCTGTGTAGCTTCAAAGTCCGCGCGAATAGAAAAAGCACAAGAACAACGGCGTTTCGCATTCTCCAACCTGCTTTGTTGATTCTTTCTTTTCACTTTGTGACCTATCGACTTGTACCCATTCTTTGTGACATCACTTGCACAACCACCCATTCATTATATTGCTTGCTCTGGTAGCTCCTGCATCCCACATCGTCGTTTCCAACTCCCGTTTGAATCGCATACTTCGTTCGCCTCCATTATGTAAGTGCCCGTCACCAGTATTCTTCATCGCCACTACACTCCCATTCACAAGCATTATCCCATTGGCACATGCAAATCAAGACGCCTATGGAGGTTCTCTGTGCTTGTTCAACTTGAATCCTCATCTATGGGCATTGGTCAGCTCAATCCCTACCACTTTGGCTTTTGGCTCCTGCGTACATATCAATTAGTCCTCGTGGTAGCTGCCATTATGGGGATCTCCACAATTGTTATGTAGTCTGGGGTGAGCGGCTATGAGCAACAACCCGATGTCATATCTGGCTTTCTGCATTTGGAATTGTCGCCTGTGTCTAGAAAACAAAGCGCCTGCTCCGCTTGACCATCTGTCCTTTCAGCCTTTTGTTTCCTTCTATTTCTGAGAGAGAACTCGATTACCATATTGTGTCAGGATCTCAGAGACGGAAAAGTTGTCTTGATCACCACCACCATAAGCCCGTCCCGTCTTTGTTAGTTGCTGCAGCCTCTGTTTGGGAGTTTAGCCGTTGAAGGAACAATTAGAATACTAACAAAATTGTTCTGTTTTAGACATTGTTTGATCTCATCCGTATCGCTCAGCCGCATATACACACAACATGAAGTTCCAGCCTTTCGTTACGGCCGCCCTCATTGCTGGCGCTGCCAGCGCTGAGGATGTCCAGAAGCCAATTGTTGGCGATGCTCCTACTACCTCTTCCGTTGAGCTTCCCGTCTTCACTGTAAGTTGGACAGACACGTGACCGATGAGAATACTACATTGCGAACAGCCATCTGACATATTATCTCTGTATTTAGCCTACCACTGTTCAGGCTGAGTTCCTTGAGCAGTTCGTCAATGGCCTGGAGGGCAACAACTGGAAGCCTTCTACTGCCAAGAAGGAGACCAAGGAGGGTGATGAGGAGTGGGCGTACGTCGGTACTTGGTCCGTCGAGGAGCCTCAGGTTCTGAAGGGTATGGAGGGTTACAAGGGTCTTGTTCTCAAGAACGCTGCTGCCCACCACGCCATCTCTTCCATCTTCCCTAAGTCTATTGACCCCAAGGGCAAGCCTCTCGTCGTCCAGTATGAGGTCAAGCTTCAGAAGGGTCTCGAGTGCGGTGGTGCTTACATGAAGCTTCTCCGTGAGAACAAGGCTCTTCACCAGGAGGAGTTCTCCAACGCCACCCCCTACGTCATCATGTTCGGCCCTGACAAGTGTGGTCACAACAACAAGGTGCACTTCATCTTCAACCACAAGAACCCCAAGACTGGCGAGTACGAGGAGAAGCACCTTTCTTCGCCCCCCACCGCTCACATTGTCAAGAACACTGAGCTTTACACTCTGATTGTTCACCCCAACAACACTGTTATCATGCAACAGAACGGCGAGACTGTTAAGACTGCCGACCTTCTCAAGGACTTCAAGCCCCCAGTCAACCCTCCCGCCGAGATCTTCGACCCCGATGACAGCAAGCCCGAAGACTGGGTTGACCAGGCCCGTATCACCGACCCTGAGGCCAAGAAGCCTGAGGATTGGGATGAGGAGGCTCCCTTCGAGATTGTTGATGAGACTGCCGTTATCCCCGAGGACTGGCTTGTTGACGAGCCCCTTAGCATCCCCGACCCCGCTGCTGAGAAGCCTGAGGACTGGGATGACGAGGAGGATGGTGACTGGGTCGGCCCCAAGATCGCCAACCCCAAGTGTGGCGAGGTTTCTGGCTGTGGACCATGGACTCAGCCTATGATTCGCAACCCCGCGTACAAGGGTCCTTGGACTGCTCCTATGATTGACAACCCTGACTACAAGGGTCCTTGGGAGGCTCGCAAGATTCCCAACCCCGACTTCTTCAACGACACTACTCCTGCCAACTTTGAGCCTATTGGTGGAATTGGTTTCGAGATCTGGACCATGCAGAACGACATCATGTTCTCCAACATCTACATTGGTCACTCCATTGAGGATGCCCGCAAGATTGCCGAGGAGTCTTTCTTCCCCAAGCTCGCTGCTGAGAAGGCTGTTGAGGCGGCCTCTAAGCCCAAGGTTGACGAGAGCAAGAAGGCTCCCACCGGCCCCAACGACCTTTCTTTCGCCGAGGACCCCGTTCTTTACATGACCGAGAAGTTTGACCTTTTCCAGACCATCTTCAAGAACGACCCCGTCCAGGCCGTTAAGTTTGTGCCTGAGGTCCCCGCCGCCATTGTTGGTGGTTTCTTGACCTTCCTTCTTCTGTTCCTGGCTATTCTTCCTTCTGGCAAGGCTGCTCCTAAGCCTGCTGCCAAGAAGGAGGAGAAGAAGGAGGCCGAGGCTAAGACTGAGGGTGCGGCTACCGGTGCTGACACTGGCAAGGCTGGTGCTACCAAGCGTGCTGGCAAGGGTAACTAAGCTTAGCATGTGTGGTATATAGTGTTTAGAGGTGGCAGTGTCATGAGATGCTGTTCCCTTGCGTCTTTGGCGTATTGGGAGTGTTCTTTTATGTTTGTCTTTTTGTTTTTGTTTAGTTTTGACGATGTGTTGTTGGTTTAGGTGGTTGTCAAAAGATCACTTGATAGGTAGCACACGTTTTGGGCATATCACTGGAGTACTGTTTTTGTTTTTTTGTCTCATTCTTGAGGAAACGGGTTGTTTCTGTATTATGTAGCTTTGGTAGTTTATACTATGAGTTGAACGTTCACGGCTGTATATATATAATTTGTCATGGCTAAAATGGTAATGTGATTATGCCTGGGTGTTGGTGTACTGGTCAATGAAGGAAAGGACTTCCCGATGCCAGACGAGAGAATTCTCGGGCTTTAAAACCCAGTGGTTCTCATCAGGGAACATGAGGAACTTGCTAGGGATTTTCTGAGTTTGCAAGACGTTAAACATGGCCAGACCCTCGGAAATGGGCAGTCTGTAGTCTAGTTCGTTGTGGATGACCAACATAGGAACATGCCATTTGTGGTGGTTCTGCGCCGGATCCCACTGCGCATACGTCGACGCCTTATTCCACGGGGCCCCTCCAAATTCGCGGTACGGGAAGAATAACTCCTCAGTAGCCCACTTCGTATGAGTAGAGAAGATACCATCATGGCATACCAAGGCCTTGAAGCGGAAGGATAACGGCATGCCGGCAATCCAGTTAATCATGTAACCACCGTAGGAGGCACCAAGTGCAACGGCGCGGTTCATATCGACGAAGGGGAGTTGTTCGTCAATGGCTTCTACACAGGCAACGAGATCCTCGTAGGGCCGTCCACCCCAGTGGTTCGCGATGGCATCAGTGTAGTCTTGGCCGTACCCGGTACTTCCCGTGGGGTTACACGCCACAGTAACGTAGCCGTGTTCGGC
>LCZG01000073.1:77627-96414 GCA_001483325.1 Huntiella savannae | reverse complement strand
AAAATATTTGTACTGATTTTAGTGCTAAAAATCGGCGCTTGCATTGAGATATTGGCAAATTTGTGATTTTGATTAACCCTATTGGTCGACTTATTATAACTTAGGTGTGGATCACTAACGCATGACAAACGACAAGGCTGTTCACTTCAAAAACAATCCTACAACCCTTGAAAATGACATATCTTAGGGGTTATTACCTCGTATGGTAATGATCGGCGACACATGACTGTTTTATCTGCATACCCTAAGGATATTTTGCTATTGGGAACATCACGTGTCTGGCTTCGCATGATACCAAGGGTTCAGGGTACATGGCCCCCGGCCGTTGTCAACGACAACGCAGGCCGTTTTTAGACAAGTGACGAGAAAGCTCACGTGGAAATTGTTTTCTCTTGGGCTCGGGCCAGATAAACCCTGCTAACCCTGGTTGTTGTCTCATTTATTGCTGAATTATAAAAACACTATGTTCCATCTAATAAGGCTCGTTTGGCTGGGACGGCTGATGTTGTTCCGTCAAGGTACCACATGTCAGGGGGATCGGCTGTCTCGGGCGGCTCCTCGAGTCAATGTTTAAAGAGACCGTATCACGCTTGTTTGTGGTACTTTCACTCGCCTCCCGTTCCCGTCGTTTGTGTGACTTTCTTGATTGTTATACATAGACTTTGGTACATTTGTACATAACCTGCAACTTCGTATGCTGTACCTGCACAAAACCCCACTGCAGAATCACCATATTCATATATGTCATCGGCGCACAGTCTCTCGCCCATCGATCTGCTGACCGTCATCGCATCTTTTCACCAAGCTAGTCCCTGTACACTAGACTACCCCCACCACGCCACTCACAATTCGTCTGTTCGTCTTTCCACCAAACACGCTACGTTGGTCCCTCCGGCACTTTGAGCCCCCGCCAAGCAACATATCGTGCCGGCTTCTGCACCTTGCTGCCAGTGGACCCGTCAATTTGGGTTAGACTGAATCGTGCATAGCAAGCAAGACAAACATTTGATCTGCCGGTTCGCCTTGGTATTGCCGATTGTTCGTCTGGGTATATATAGGACGTTTCGCCTTGGTAACCCGCCTTTTTGCCTATCAGTGTTGGCTTGCACTGTGATTTTCTCATCATTTACTTTCTCGTTTACACGATGTTGTGTTTTTCGTTCTTTACATGAAATCTGAAGTCATCAAGCCATGGACTTTGTCAGATTTGTACTTGAACCGAGGGCGGCGGAGGTTCACTCGGCACCACATCATTTGGGTGATCTGAGTAAACTAGCTGATGGACAGATGCTTGGCTTGCATCTCATGTCCTTATTCCTAGCCTCTATCAGTTTCGTGTGTTCTACCACTGCTTTTTACTTGTTTGTCAAGTCTAGACGGAGCTTCCGTTATGAGTACGTCCACAACTTACCCATCATTTAACTGGATCAGATACTAACACACTTAGTCTCATCATGCTACTTTTAGCAAGCGATATGTTGAAGTCTACCTGGTTTGTGTTATTTCCATTAATCAGCATCATTCGTGGCCCTATCAACTCGTCTTCCGTATTTTGCCAAGTATCCGGCTTCTTTCTCGCCGTTGGTATCGAAGCCTGCGATATTGCCGTTCTTCTCATCGCCACACATGCCTTCCTGGCTGTTCTCAACCCAACAGCCAGTAGTGGCTCCACAAGCGGTATCTACCCTTACAGATACTACGCCTATACAATTTGGGCCGTTTTCCCTCTTTTCTTGGCTTCACTCGCTTTCATCAACAAGCCTGTAGCCTACGTTAACACCGGTGAACTGTGTTACATCCCGCCACACCCGCTTTGGCCCAGCCTTCTTCTTTCTTGGATTCCTCGTATGGTGGCATTCGCTGGAATTCTCGCTTTATACATCTTCATTTACACGCACGTCCGCGCCGTAATGCGCACTTACGAAAAAGCCTCTCTTCGCCATCACCACAGTAAAATGTCCAACCTCAGCAAAGTATCCAACTTTGACTCCTATCAACTCGATACAGTGCAGCCCCTGCCACCAATCGCTCATCACGGTCATGTCCCTGATTCTCACCCTGAATCCCGCCGCCAATCCCTTGCAAGCATCCGGACGCGCCTGGGAAGTGAGCCAAGCATATTATCGCCCCTGTCGCCCATCGGGCCCACATCCGCCTTTTCAAATTCATTCGGAGTGAACACCGAGAATAGTATCGGTTCAAGAGCAAGTCAGCTCATTCGATTCAAAATTCCAAACTTTAGAGACCCTTCAACCAGTAATGCGCCGTACAGGGTTCGTTTAAACTCTGATGCCGAGACTGTCGCACCAGAGCTTCTTATTTCGGTACCTTCCAACGAAGAAACTGGGAAGGTCAAGACCGAACATCAGGAGTTCGAGTCTGTGCCACCATCTCCCCTGGCGCCTTCCCCAACCAGTAGAACACCAATGCTTTCACGCCCTGGGCCATCGCCACTCGTATCGTCGCCATCCGAGGGTCCATCTCGGGGCCACTCCTTTAAGAGCATTCTGTACACAGGGCGCGGATCGTGCTCATCTACTTCCTCAACGTTGCTCAACAAAGAAGACCGATGCAACTCTGGGTTGAACGAGATTGAACGGACGCGCTCAAGAGTATTCAGAAACCTCAGACTCCTTTTCATCTACCCCATAGTATATATCGGAATTTGGGTACCCCCATTCATTATCAGAGTCATGCGTCTCCGCGAGGCAGCCCGTACTTCATCGAACCAGACGGCCGGAGCCGGTTCTCATGCAGCCCCCTTTGCACTTGTTATAGCTAGCATGGCAACAATGTGCATGCAGGGTGCAGTTGACGCCGGTCTATTCCTTGCACGGGAAAAGCCGTGGAGAGAACATACTGCGGGTGGTTGGTGGAAAGGAGAGAGAGAGACTGCAGTTGGCCGGTCTCGCGAAGAGATGCTCATTGATGGAAAGATTGCCCGGCGTCGCAGACAGCGTGAAGTGGCGGAGTGGAGGGCAATGGGCACCTTGAAACCACAGACTCCAAGGGAGTGGTGGGAGAGAGAAGAAGGCGCCTGAGTTTGTCATGTTTGTTTGCTGCATAGATACCCCATTTGCATTGCTTATAAGAATTGAAACATTATGAATTACAATTATCTACAGTTTCCCCTCAATGAATTTAATGAGCCCCTTTGCAATAGCTACGCCATCGTGTGGGTTTGATACTCGGCTGACCGCATCCTTATACATCTCATCGTCAAATATACCGCTTGCATGACGGGCTTCAAGCAACTCGCTCACAAGCTCCTCTGTAAACTCGGGATGCCCCTGCACAGTAATAGCCTTTCCAGGAACATGGAAGCCTTGCACCGGACACAAGTCGGTGCTGGCAAGTGGGATGGCATTAGGAGGACACCCGTCAACGTAGTCCCGGTGCATTTGGAAGATGGCCTTGATATCAATTAGGGTTCGTTAGTTACACAGTTCACACGTAGTAGAGACATAAGGGTTTACCATTTTATCGGCGGAAATGCCAAAGACACGACGGCCCTCGTCAGTAAGGTTGACGTCGGTAACAGAGACTTCCCAGCCAACTTCACTCCGCTTCACGGGAGATCCAAGGGCCCGACCAACAATCTGGTGACCGAAGCAGACACCGACTACCCGCTTCCCGGCGGCAAGGGCCTCCCGGGTATACTCGACTAGCTTAAGAATCCATGGGTCGTCGTCCATAGCATTGTGTTTGCTGCCGGTAATAAGGAGAGCGTCAACTTCTGAAAGTGGTGGGTAGGAAGTATCCGGTTTGGCCTGAACTTCATGGGGAGTTATGGTAAGCGTTTCCGAGAGAAGAGGGGTGGGAGAAGCGGCAGTTAATAGGGCGGTGAAGACAGCTGTGTAAGGGCCGACCCGGGCGATAGTCCCTGGGGCGGGCTGGTCAGCTTCAAGAATGGCAAGGCGAAGAGGCATCTTTTTTGTGTTTTGGAGTGTAAAGAACTATGTATATGTGAATACTGAAACTTACACACATATGTGTACTTATACCTCTTGTTATCATGAACCGGCATCCTTCCGACCCGTCAGATAACAACCCTAACCCACTGTGGATTCTGCCAGGCGGTGTGTACTTTATTATCCTCTTTAGGCAACGGAATTCCAATTGTTGTTATTTCAATTGTCTAATACTTATCAATGACGACATCATGTCCCTCCGACCCTTCCTAAGTGCAGCTAAACGAGCTTTGACTCGATCTACCGAACCACTGACCGTGGTAGTGGGCAATGAGTCAGCTGGTAAGAAAAGGCAACTGCCTATCATCGGTGGGCCTGAGTGACTAACGTTGCATACAGACTTGGATTCACTATGCAGCGCCGTCGTTTATGCTTTTCTGCGGACCAAGGAAACTCAAGTAGGGGGGACGCCGTATATCCCGCTGTCCAACCTGTACCGTCGTGATTTACCGTTGAGACCAGAGTTAACAGCAGTGCTGAAATATGCCAATCTGACGCCTAAGGATCTGTTGACACTGGACGACCTTCCACGGGATATGGGTCATTTTAATTGGATATTGGTGGATCACAACTCCTTGACTGGCTCATTAGCTGGATACCAAGATCGGGTCGTTGGCTGCGTTGACCATCACGTGGATGAAGGAAATTTGCCAAAAGGTTGCGACCCAAGAGTTTTGAAGACGTGTGGTAGTTGTTCATCACTGATTTTGAACGAATGCCGGGTAACATGGGAAACATTAGAAGCAGAGGATAAGCAGGATTTGGCATATTTGGGGTTGGCACCCGTTCTCATCGACACAGGGAATCTCCTTGTTAAAGACAAGGTTACCACTAGAGATGTAACCTCCGCCGCCATCTATTCTGCTGCCCTCCCCGCTAAATTTTATGCCCCTCGATACTATGACGAGATCAACGAAAAGAAGGAAGATCTCGACGGCATGTCACCGTTGGATGTCATGCGTAAAGATTACAAGGAATGGGAAGAAAACGGAGTACGCCTTGGCACCATTGGCAGTCCCCGAGGTCTATCGTACCTCGTTGAGCACGCCGGTTCAGCTGCTGCATTTGTGAAGGCATTCAATGAATTCACTAAGACGAAAGAGGTTGATATTATGGCTGCAATGTGTATTATCACTACCGAAGGCAAGTTTGGCAGGGACTTGATGCTCTCGGGTGCAACGGACAAAGGGAAACAGGTTATGGCTCAATTCCTGGCCAAAAACAAGGATTCGCTTCAGTTAACCAAATTTAATGATGGATCACTGGATAGTGACGATGGTTACAGGATGGCGTGGAATCAGGGAGACGCCACCTCTGGACGGAAACAAATAGCGCCATTGTTAAGGGATATTATGAAGAGTGTGAAATAGTGTGATAATACAATAATATACATAGAAAGACACCTTTAGAATGATGGCCTTGGTTGGCCCTCTTGGCCGTCCTCACCCGATACCTCGAACCCCTTCTGTACCGCACGCTTCCGCTTTCTCCGTAGTCTCTTGTCCCAATTATTCGGGACAGCTTTACGCATTTGCCCGATATCTCCTTCCGCAGCCAACTTCTCGTGCATCTTAATGTTATTCTCCAAACTGCGTTTCCAAAGAAGCTCCAAGTTAAGTTCTTCGCGACGAGCAGCCGTCATGATCTGTAACACCACAGTAGTTCCATTCTCTGAACCACCGAAACCAGACATCTTGCCCTTAGGATCAAGCTTAAGATCTTCAGACAAGTTGTTCCCCAGAGTTCCCAGATTCAAGCAGATCCAACCAGTCGAAATACCATCGTCCCCTCCCAGTGGAATTACACTACCAGCTCCCATGATCTTGGCCTTTTTCCGTAATCTCCGCAGCTTTGTACGCAATTCACCCGCTCCAATCAATCCATCTGCTGAGGCATTGATGTGGAAGTTATAACGCAACCATCTTTGCGCGCGCGCAGCAACAACGTGCAAGTGACGTTCACTTCTGGCAGTTCCGAAAAGCATAATGAGGTTCGGACCGAGCGCCGGTGGCGGGTCAAAGGCGCGAAGGTCGAGGATGGTGAGATCGTCTAAACCAGCATCGTCGTACGCATGGTTCACGAGGTGTTCGAGGATGGAAGGCGGGTCCTCTGGGAGTGTAGGTCGGGCACTACCGTGATGGATGGTGGTGCTGGTGGGGGGATCGACGGTGAGATACCAAGGAGTTTCCGGATCGGCCGAACCTTCATCGGCGAGAAGAGACTCTTCCAAAACGTCCAACTCAGCGCCAGTACGGGGGTGGGCGGAGTCTGTCGGGGGGATCGTGGTAGTTGATTCGGAAGTAGAATACAGGCGTTGACTGGTCACCCTGGGAACTAATGGGGCGCGCATCACCACGGCAGTGCGGCCCGCAGCGGCTCTAGCACCCCGCAAAAGAGTAAGAGAGGCTCGTGATAACATCTTACTTGTTTACTACTTCGTTCTCAATGGCTCAATTCTCTCGATACTTCCAATCACTTCTTGACGTCAGTACCTTAAACCCTGGTCATTTACACGTGACACAGACATTTTTCTGCTGCAATCTAATCTAATCAGCTTATCGCCCCGCACTAAAAAATCCACCCGGCCCAGATGGCGCCCCAGAATCTTCCTTGCCATCAAACCCCGGTCCCCGAACAAACCTGCACGCCGAAAAGAAACTTCATAGTCGGCAAACCTTCGAAACCGTTTGGGTTTTCGAACGAAGATTTCACGTTTTTTGTTTGAATCTTTCTTCATATTTTCTGCAAGTTTGTTTTGAGCGGATGTTTTAGTGTACACGCACTGGAGGCCTGTGAAAATCTTTAAATTAGGGTTAGTTTTTTACCCAGAGTGGTGATTTTTTCATGTTATTCGATCAACATCACTCTCGCACATATCGCAAAACGTGAAGTTACTTACTGACACTTCTGCCTTCACCATTAGCCAAGCCGTTGTATCCCTCTTTCTTTACACACCTGGTCGTCAATATTTCGACTGTCATTTCCACAATCACGACTGCGGAACGTCAACTTGTCTCCACCAGTCGTTCAAGACTTCAGATGCCCTTCATCAGTCGTTTTAGTGCCTCTGTCCCCTCGCGATAGGAACACTTTTGTTTATATCCTTTCTCTCTTTAACCGGTAATCATCTTTAATACGCCAGCCATGTTTCTTCGCCCCACGCAACGGGCTGCCGCCATCCATCGGGCAAACTTGTCTCACATCCGTCTTTCCTCGAGTTCTGCGTCAAACAAACCCTCGACCGCCCTTGGTAATGCTGTAGCTGCCGTTCGCTCTCGCCAGCAGCTGGCTCGCGCTGTTGCCAGTCCACATGCCCGCTCATTGGCTACCGCCGTGGATACCTCTAATTTCTACGACCCGCTCGCCTCTGACTCTCTCATGACCAACGCAACCGCCATCAATCTCCCACAGTTCGATGTCCAGGACATTCTTGTACCCGAAAACCCACTCAAAGATGCCCCGGCTTCTGGGAGACGGCGTAATGAAAACAACAACCTGCCTTCAGAAATTGTCGATCTCGTTGCTGTCTTCGATGCCTGCATCCATGTCAACAAGCTTGACCGATCTGCCCTCATTCTGCGCAAAATCAACAATATCGTCACCAACGGAGGCAGCATCCCCGGCGAACAGCATATCTACATGCACAACCAGTTTCTCCGCGCCAATATAGAGATGATGCGCTCCGCTCCAAGTGTCCGCCAAGCCGAAGCCATGCATCAGTGGTATGAGCTGTTTATTCGGACCCCCGGTCTTCCACACACCTCTGAAACTATTGCTTATATGCTCCGCGCCGCCATCCTATCGGCCAAAGGCATGCGCTTAACTCGCCTCGTTAACCGCTACATGGACATGTGCCCCGGTGAGCTTGGTCTACAGGTTCTTGGTCAGACCGATATCCTGTCCGCTAAGGATCTTGCCATTATCACCAACATTTGCCCACGCTACAACTTTTCTGAGGCTACCATACAGGAACCCGATTCAGACAATGCTGCCGGAAACGTCGACTTTTCCAAGTTGGAGCCTATGAGTGAGCCATTCCCAGAAGTTCTTGCTACTCCACAAAAGGGTCTCGGTCTTAAGTTCTTACAGAAAACTTTGCAGTTTTTCGGGTCTATGCCCGAGAACTTTGACGTCTCCACTCTCACCGAAGAGCAGCGCCGGGAAGTTCAAGCCCGCATGGAAAAGGAATCAGTTGACGCTTCTATAAACCGCTGGCGTGAGGAGTACCGTAACCTACTCAAAATGGGCCTCAACAGTTCACTCGGTCATCACAGCATGTCAGGCCATATGTTCACGTGGCACCAGGAACTTGAAAAATATTTCATTGCAGAGATTGCCCGGTACGACAAGGAAACCCGCAAAACCAGGGATAAGTCGGAAGAAAACGACACCTATTCGACTATTCTTCTTCGGGCTGACCCAGCTCGTCTCGCTGCCGTCACTTTACTCAGTGTGCTCAACATCGTTTCCATTCTAGGCTTTGACCGCGGCGCTCCGCTTTCTACTGTGTGCGCAAGTACTGCTAGGATTGCCGAGGAGGATATCAACGCTTTTCTTGCAGATCAGGAAAAGGCCGCTCGGGAGAAGGCTCGTCGCTCTGGCAAGATTTCAAGAACGGTTGTTCAAACCCCGGAAACGGTTGATGAGTCTGTCGAAGTTCCAGACGACAAAAAGAAAAAGTCGAAGTCTAAGGGAAAAGCTGCGGCCGAACAAGCGAAAACGGAGGAAGTTGAGTTCACTGAGGAAGCTGAGTCCACTGAGGAAAACCCTGAGTCTAAGTCTGCCCCCCCGAAGATCGTCAAGGGTGCCCGGCCATACACCAATTGGTCCGTTAGCATGCGCACCAAGGTCGGCGCTTTCCTCCTTTCGGGTGTTTTCAAAACTGCCAAGATCACAGTCGAGACCAAAGACCCTGAGACCGGAAAGGTAATTCGGGAAGTCCAAGCTGCCTTCACTCATGGCTCTCAGCTCCGTCGCGGCAAGAAGATTGGTGTCATCTTTATCCACCCCTCTGTTGTTGATGTGATGAAGAGTGAGCCTCAAGGTGAGATTCTCGCCAAGCATTTGCCTATGCTTATTCCTCCAGCTCCGTGGAAGGGATACGACTCTGGTGCCTATCTTCAGCACCGGAGTAATATCATCCGCACCAAGGGCAACGATCCCGATCAGAAACTTCTCGCCAAGGCCGCTGTTCAGCGTGGTGATCTCGACCAGATCGCCCGTGGTCTCGATATCCTGGGTCAGACCGGCTGGCGTATTAACCAACCGGTTTTGAACGTTTTGATGCAGGCTTGGAACTCGGGTGAAGCCATTGCCGACCTCCCGCCACTTACCCCCGATATTCAAATTCCACCAGAGCCCACTGACGCCAGCAACGTCACTGCCCGCCGCTTTTGGCTCCGTGCCGTCAAAGAGGCCGAGAACGAGCGCAGTGGTCTCCACTCCAACCGCTGCTTCATCAACTTCCAACTGGAAATTGCTCGTGCTTTCCGCAACCAAACCTTCTATTTCCCCCACAACATGGATTTCCGTGGCCGCGCTTACCCGCTACCTACCTACCTCAACCATATGGGCTCCGACCACGTTCGTGGTATCCTTATTTTTGCCAAAGGCCGTCCTCTCGGTGAGCGCGGTCTGCGTTGGTTGAAGATTCACCTAGCCAATGTCGCTGGTCACGATAAGGCCTCTCTCGACGAGCGTGAGGCTTTTACCATGGAACACCTTCGGGATGTCTTTGACTCGGCTGAAAACCCTCTTTCGGGCAAGCGTTGGTGGCTTCAGGCCGAAGATGCTTGGCAAACTCTGGCTGCTTGCATGGAGCTTAAGGCGGCGCTTGACTCCCCCGATCCGACAGCTTATGTCTCGCACCTTCCCGTGCATCAAGATGGTACCTGTAACGGTTTACAGCATTACGCTGCCCTTGGTGGAGATATGTGGGGTGCCAAGCAAGTGAACTTGGAGCCCAGTGAACGTCCTGCTGATGTGTACTCTGCCGTGGCTAACATGGTTATTGAGCAAGTTGAGGAGGACTGCAAACTTGGTAACACTTTTGCAAAGGCTGTTCAAAACAAAATTACTCGTAAGGTTGTCAAACAGACTGTCATGACCAACGTTTACGGTGTAACCTTCCAGGGTGCCAAGAAGCAAGTAGCCAAACAGCTCGATGCTTATCATCCTACCCTCGAGGCCGACACTGGCTATACCTCGCTCATTCTGGGTTCGTATGTTGCGTCCAAGATTTTCATTGCCATGGGTACTATGTTCCGTGGTGCACAGGAGATTCAAAACTGGCTTGGTGAAGTTGGTGGTCGCATTTGCAACTCTCTGTCATCTGAACAGGTCTCGGCTATTGCCAGCAACCCTGACGATCTGTTGGCTGCGGCAGGTGGCTCTCGCCGGCGCGCTACTTTTGCCGATGCTCTCGGCTCTCAGTTCTCGTCCACTATTGTGTGGACGACTCCTTTGAGACTTCCTGTATCGCAGCCCTACCGCAAGTCGCCTACCCGTGCCATCTTGACGTGCCTGCAAGACATGGTTCTGTCAGACCCGGATCGCGGTGACCCCGTCGACCGCCGGAAGCAGCTCCAAGCTTTCCCTCCTAACTTTATTCACTCGCTTGATGCTAGTCACATGATGTTGTCTGCTCTGCGTTGCAATGAGCGAAATCTCGAGTTCGCTGCTGTTCACGATTCGTTCTGGACGCACGCTGCCGACGTTGATGTCATGAACTCTGTTCTTCGTGATTCTTTCATCGACATTCACAAAGAGGACGTGATTGGTCGTTTGTGTGCCGAGTTTAGGGCTCGCTACAAGGGCGCTCTATACTTGGCTCGTATCGGGGCTGACAGTCCCGCGGGTAAGGAGATCATCGCTTGGCGCAAGAAGACTCGGTCCTCGCTTAAGGACGAATTGCAAATGGAGGAGGTTCGTCGTCAACTTCTCTCTTCTAAGAAGGCTAGCGATCACCGCACCGCCAAAATGATGGTTACCCCGGCCGACATCGTCGCCGCCCACCGCAACGAGGGCATGCTTGGCCCCGAAGGCAAGGAGGAGCTTGCTATGGCGAATGTCAACAGTCGGTCAACTGAAGACGATGAGATGGCTGAAGATGATTCTACTGGGATGACCGAGTCTGCCGAGCCTGAGATTTCTGCGGAAGAGAACATCCGGTTGCATGAGGATTTCAAGGAGAAACTCAAGATGAGCACGTTTGAGATGAGCCTGAAGAACCAGAAGTTGCCAGTGAAGTCAACGAAAAAGGCTCCCAAAAGGGTGATAACAGTTTGGCTACCATTGGAGTTCCCGCCTATCCCGGCCAAGGGAGATTTCGATGTTGAGAGACTCAGGAATTCGCAGTATTTCTTCTCTTAAGAAGGGAATGGGGATTTGGTTGTACGATTATGTGTATAGTGTTTATTTCGGCATAAGGCGTTTTTGGATTGTTTCGGGGGCGTTTCTTCCTTTTTTGTATTCATAGTACTCAAAATTGGCGTTTAGAGGATTAATGGGTCATTTGGTGTATCTGTTTGGTCTATATAGATTGTTGTAAATATAGTAGTGTGATCCGAGATTCATTTACACTGTGTGTTTGTATTATAATCTTCATATATTGGCCGTGTTAATACATTTACCAAACACTGTTAGTTTGGTATTTAACCCTTGTATGTCAAATGCACCCTACCATAATTGCACATGACTTTTTCTGATATTAACCACAATGCCTCAAAATTGCTTGTCATGCACAACGGGACATGACTGCTGTGGTGAACCACAGTAGTCAGTGGCAATGGCGTCGTATGTACGACAATGGCGTGTATTCAAGTATCGATACGTACAAAAATGGCTTGTCTCAAAAGTTAAGTACCTAGCTCATGCGAAAGTAAACAAACGATACGAGTCAATCCAAACTCACGTATCCTGATCCATCTCAAAACAACCAACCTCATTTCTAGACATATCGTGCTTACACATGTGAAAAGTCATTCTCTCTAGAAAATTCCGCATGAATTCCATGGTCCAAGCACATGGAACCCTAATATACCATCGGACCGCCCCAAGCGCCCATCAGACTAACACTGCATGCCGCTTTTCCATCCCAAGGGCGGTCAACCAAGATCGGAAACAAAGCGGACGGCGTGCCTTCCGTTCTGCGGTTGTGGAGCCCGCCTAGGTGGCGAGTTCAGTCCCTTGGCTTGTAGTCGTGTCTAAATTTCGCTGTTGGTTTGGGTAGTTACTGTGGGTGGAATGTAGAATTTGGAAAGAAAAGATTGAAGAGGTCTGAATACATTTTTTCCTTCTCTTGCTTTCACTTTTTTTTTTCTTGTCATGTTGATTAATCCTGTGTTTTCTGAAGCATCGTCATTTACACTTTGTTTAGATTTTACCCTTGTCTTTATCTCGACTACGCTACGCACAACAATCGAATTTGAATTTACAGCATTGTTTCCTTTGTTTCCTCGGCTCTAAAACAGCACTTCTAAAGTCGTCCTTTTAGTTTCTTCAAAACCAAGGCATAACGCGGGGCTCCACCAAAATCCCATCCAATCCATAAGGTCGGTCCCCTCTTCCTCTGTCTCGGCGGGGCCCAGCGTGCATAAATCACCCCTGGTCACCTTGGTAACATTGTTGATAGAAGCAAGAATAGCCCTGGCCGGTCGTAGCCAAGGATCGTCTCTCCCGCAGTGCTGGTCAAGTTGACCAAGACACCCAGACCACCTTGATAGACGGGCAAAAAACGAAGCTGCGTTGGACAAGATTGTGACGATCCTGAATTCCTGCCGTCGTTGGAACGAGAACCACTGTTTGACAAGAGACGACAGGGCTGGCTCCCTCTGGTTTCTCGCGTGGTTTTAAGTACACGCATATTTACATTCTTACGGTGATGGTGATTGTTGTCGTCGTCGTCGTTGGTTATTCGCTACAAAACAGGGAACCCCCTGACGGTTTGCGCGCTATCTAGTGGGCCAAGCGAGAGAAAAGCGAGCTTTGCCGTCTAGAATCCAGGGGTCTGTCAGAACATAGCCTTTACACGTTGAGAATCTCAGGGCCTGTTTTCTAGTTATTGCAACGCTGGTTCGTGGGTTTGGCCATAATGGGGCTTCCAGAGCCAAAAGTATCCGACCAAGGCCTGGTCAAGCACTCTCGCATGGGCATCGTGGCCAACGCCAATCAAAAGACAACAGCTACAGGGCTCATGTCCAGCCCCCTTATGACTGCTGGCGCGGCCACTACTGCACCAACAAGACTGAGGGCTTTGTCGTTCGCTGGTGAAAATGGACCTGTCGTTGCCACAGCCACTTCTCAGGTCCCCAACAATTTACTCGCGACAACTTCTTCTTTTACTTCTTCCACTGGAATTGTAGTTCCGCGGAAGCGAAGATCACAGACGACGATAGTGTCTGCGACATCGACACTTGCATCTGCAGAGCTTGAATCCTTGCTTCCACTTGTTCCCTTGTCTGGCTCCACTGCGGTCAATACTACGACTACACCCACAGTCACTCGTTCTTTTTCAGGTCTCGCTACTGGCCGTTTTTCCGACTCTCGTCCCTCGTTTTTCCCTTTACCTTATTCTTCGTCCACCGCTACTGCTCGACAACGCAGTGTGAGCACACCCGTTGTCTCGTCATCATCTTTGTTACGGCCTACAGCGCCTTTTGGTTTGACCGACATCCAGGAGATTCCATCGAAACCGGCGGCTCACCGTCACTATTCTCAGCATAATTTACAACAACATAGACCTCACGTTCTTTACCCAACTGCATCGTTTTGGAGAGTTCGACAGAGGCGTTTACATAGCCTAGACGCCCCCGAAACAACCACCATCGGCTCTTGTGCACTATACAACCTCAAGTCGACAAATTCCGTTCCTGTTATTCTTAAGCAGAAAGCACTTTCGGCTTCTATTTCTCGACATCGCTCTTTTTCTCGAAGAAGTCAACAGTTTATTGGAAACAGCTACAACAATAATCACCAACTTCATTTATACCAACTTTCACAGCTCTTTTCTTCGACTATTTCAACTGACCTAGAATCCTCGTCGAGCCTGCCCCCTGTTATGGCAGCAGTTAGTGTAGCTACTGCCGATTCCAACTCTCAATTCCGGCGGCGGCATTCAGTTCTAGAATCAAACGGTCTCCAAGGAGGAGGCGGAGGACCAGGCGGAGCGTCACCGCGTAACCTTTACTACCCCCCAACATCCTCTAGAACGAGTAATATTTCGGCTGGTAGCTCTCGAGGTCGTAGTACCAGCACCGTCAGTAGCCTGACTGGCGGAGTCGGCATCGGACTGGCCATGGCCTCATCTAACGCCTACTCGCCTGAACCCGCTCGATCATCCACCGAGTTTAGTCGCAGATTCGACATTTCTCGCAGCGGCAGCATCTCTGGCAGTATGACGTCGTCATTACCGAGTGAAGAAGATGACTTGATGCCACCCACTCCAGGGAACGAGCCTCTAAACCGGGCTGGGCGCTCGGCCTCTTCAGCTTCTAGGAGTAACAGACTCTCTTTAACTTTACCTATTGCACTTCCTACTTCGATGCCATCACGGCCCACTCCTTCTACGACGACCACGAATTCACTTCCTGCAACACCACAAGTACTCAGCACGGCGCAAAGTCCATATCCCTCAGACACCAACGAATTCATCATTGCGATAGCAGCGCAGGAAAGACGGGTGCTTGAGATCAAGGAGGAACTTGCACGGGCCGAGACAGACTTGGCAGCACTCAAGAAACATTGGATGGACCACGAAGCATACAAGAGACATGACTTCTCCCGGACCTTTTCACCTACAACGCCCATGATGGACGACGATAACGTGTCAGCTCGCCTGAGCCAAGAGCTGGACCGCAGAAAGTTGCTCAGAAACCTACAAAAGTCGCCCCGAGAGGGGCGGCGGAAGGTCTTTCGTGGCGGACATGCCCGTACCCTTTCTTTGCTCTCCCCTACCAAGCCCGAGCCTGACTACAGCCTCCTCGACGGCCCCATTGAAGACTTTCGTAGCTCTAGCGCCGCCCTCTCGCGTAGCCGGTCACTTAGACACACCCAAAACGCCCATTCTACGCACAGTATTTCAAGCAACAGCTCGAATGGTGGCTCGCACAGCCGCCGCGATGTTAACGCGCCAACTTCTGGGCCCAGCCACAGCCTTCCGGACAGTCAGCAGTTCAGTCAACACAGTCGCAGTAGCGGCACATCGGCCGGCAGCTCTGGCACCGTCGCTCCCACTGCGGCCCAGCTCAGCAAACGGGCGACGTGGCAGCCCCGGGCCGCCTACCCGCCCACCAGTGTTGGTGTGTCACAACTTGTGGAGGAGCTCAAGCTCGGCTTCAGGTCCTTTTACGATGATATCAAGCAAATTACCGTCGGCGACGAGCCTGTTACTGGGCGGCGGGCTAATGGGTCGTATGTCTACAGTAGTTTTGGCGGCGGGAACAATGGCGGGCCCATGGTCGTGCCCGCGCCCGCTATTTCAGCGACGAGAATCGCGGGCACGGGTTCGGGCCAAGGTCAGTTTGGCAACAATGATACCGGAGCCGGAAAGTCCTATACCGGTGATTCGCATAATGGGCGTATCAGCGGCAGAGGAGAGGACCGGACAAGCGGTAGCAGCAGCCGCGGAACAAACAGTGGCCTCGCCGCATCTCCTGTCCCCCACGACGCCACCCTCAATTCGAGTCGGACCGGTCCCGCGGGTGCGACGCAGGGCCAAGCCAGCCACAGCAATCTCTCAATCTCCACGGAACTTATCGACTCCTCAGAAGGCCACCTCCAAGCTTCAACCACGTCGGCTGCCGCTTCGCCCGTCTCGAGCGCCGCAATGCGTCGTCGGTCACGCGATTGTTCAGCGACGGACCGGGGAGGCCCGTTGGCGCGCGTTGACGGCAATGGAGCTTCGGGGCTTTCCAAGCCGAAGCATTTCTCATGGACGCCTCTGTCATTTGATGCGTTGGACGATGCGGATTGGTCGAACTGGGAAGTTGCGGGGGCGGGGGCGATGCCAGGGAGTCAACGGGGCTGGAGAGGGCCGGAGGAATAGAGTCGGTAGACAAGGCCTGAGAGATGTTTGGAATACGGTACATATTCTGTGTCGGGGGACGTGAGTGTGATGTTTGGATATGGTTTACATGGCGTTACTGGTTGGTTGGGTTTGTTTGTATTGTATATAAGCTGTAAAGCGTAATGAATAAAGATGACTACTTAGCGTAATAAGAGGTTCATATAGTGAATTGTAGTTCGCTGTGGGCAGGGCTGCGATGTATATCAGGTTTTGCTCGAGGTAGGGACCCGAGGCCGGGCGGAATGTGACAGCTGTTTTTGGCATCAACAAATGTTTACAAGAAGGTAATATCCCTGATTTACCAAGACATTGGATGATATGATAGATGTGGAAGGTCAAGCGAGGTTGCCATCCCTGACGTAACACACGGCCCTCGTGTAGCATGGTTATGTCAGAATAAAGGACTACATATGGACGACAAAGAAACCTGTGATGGATAAGATGGGAGATTTAATGTATGAGTCAGGGTGGCAATTGTGGAAAAGACGATATCCCAAGTGAGCGATGATAGTAGCGTTGTGAAGAGAGTAATCTTTGCACTGAACAACCGCTCTGATGGCAGTGATGCGTTACACGCAGCTTTCACGTGTCATTTGGACAAGCTTGGGATGAAAGTGGACAAAGATTTAGGGCACTAGTGGCTTGAGTACGGTGTGTGGGTACCGAGGACATCTATCAACAAAAGACTAATAACCGCTTCCAGAGCGCTAGGGTATAAACAACCCCATCACGTGTACTTTATCCGGTGTACGGGTAAACGTGTCAACGCAGCCGTGTAAGTCAATCAACGTTTCTGATTCCTCCCGTTGGTATGCCTAATATACGTTGTGTCCGATTTGTGGGGCGAACCGGTAAGTCACCGGTATAGTGTTGCCGACTACCCGCTCTCTTCGGTTGTGATGTTGCCTGGATGGCGGAAATAGGAATCTCTGATGATGATATATAGCACTAGCGCCATCCCTACATAACCGAATAGAGAGAGAAGGAGGATGTGCTTTCTTGACTACCTTACTTGACCGAGTTCTGTAACAGTTATTTTAGCTGCATGAATGTTTTTTTCGTGACGATACACAAAGATGGCTCCATGCCAACCTGCCGGCAGAGCGTGGGCCTTGGGAGATGGCGATTAAAGCAATGGGGGTGGGAATCACCTGGGGTTACAAGAGTAGATGCATACGGCATTTCGCCAGTGTGATCCGATTCAGATAT
This sequence comes from Huntiella savannae, assembly GCA_001483325.1. Classification (NCBI taxonomy): domain Eukaryota; kingdom Fungi; phylum Ascomycota; class Sordariomycetes; order Microascales; family Ceratocystidaceae; genus Huntiella; species Huntiella savannae. The sequence continues at coordinate 79,170 of LCZG01000073.1, read as the reverse complement.
CATACTCGGATCACGGGAGTATTCTTCATTTCACGCTTCCCCTTGATCGGATACTTATGCGCGCGTAAACTCTCCGTTGGATTTATCTGTCATGCAGGATGGTAGAATGATTGGTGGAATTTTAACTGATTATGTAAGATAGACATCCTGCATTTGCCTTTTGCCTAGAAAATACATGGGTATGTCGGGCTGCGATGCGGGCATTCGGGTCACTTGTGATTGTTGGGTAATTGAAATCGGTTACATCTATGTGCCTGATCAAAAATCTGTTTTGTTGTTCATGAATTGGAAATACAAGGCAAATGTTTCGGGTAAAACAACATTATGATTCTCCTTATGCACCGAGGGCCCTCTATTTTATTGACCCTGAAGAGGTATGTCTGCGGCGCCAAATGGCAAACGCAAATAATCATGGTAGTCCTGTGGTATTGACCAACATAGAACACTGATGGAGTTATTCACAACAAGACTGAAGGCGATGGAAGAGAGTCATGCGCACAATACAAGCGTCGAGTCGTCGACAAAGTGGCCACCAATCAAAATTGGTGTGGATCGTGCGCTGAAATCTTCGTCGCTATGATGGTTGTTAACGACTGTCCGGACTGCTGGAATGCTTTACCGCGGGACATGTGGCCAAGATCTTCACATGTTTACACTATGAAAAACCCTGGGTGGTGGTCGTTGCAAGATGATGACATCCAACAGTTACAGAATACACCAGTGACGTTTGACGAAAGTGGACTTGATCCGTGGCCAAGTACCGTCGACAATACGAACGGGATCGGTCTTGCAAACCTCGGGCTTTCGCATGGTTGCCCTATCTGTTTTAAGTTGGCACGGTGCATAGTATCTAGTATACAACCTGACAGAAAGGTCAGACTTCGGCACCTCAAGATTACAAGGTTATCAGAAAATCGGTTGTGGGGTGCAAATTCTCCAAATGTTATTACATTCGAGATAAACTTTGGGTGGGACGAGATACCGGCGGGAGGCGCAGTAACCGAAAGGTCCGACGAGCGGAAATTCCAACTATTCGACATGAATTTCGCAAATGAACCGACACTGTTACATTACGAACTCAATCGATGTAATCCCGTGTTTCTCAAACGACAAATACAGCTTCAGTTCGAAATCTACCCGGACGAGAATCCCCAGCAAACAGCTGGTAAGCAGGCTTCTTATGCGGCTTCGATGAGAGACTAACAAATAAATTTAGAGTATCCCCAATCCTTCCGACTCATTGACGTCAACCGGAAATGTGTTGTGGATATCGGAAACAAACATGAGCGATACTCTGCGATTAGTTGCAGATGGGACAATCGAGACCAGATGCTCACCCAGGAGACCAAGTCTTTTTTTGCTGTTCCTGGCTCATTGGCCCCAGAGACCATGTCCAAAACGCTCTATGACTGTATGACCATGGCCCAGCTTCTCGAAATTCCTTACATCTGGATCGATCGCTATTGCATAATGCAGGGCGATACAAAAGAGAAAAGCGGAACAGATTCATGCAATGGGACATATTTACGCCAACTCTTACTTG
>LCZG01000073.1:29171-55132 GCA_001483325.1 Huntiella savannae | reverse complement strand
ACGACTCCCATCGTCCTGTTTGCGAACATGGGCGCGGCAATCAGGGACGTTTTGCCACCAGCAGTCGGAAGAACAGACACAACAAAAGAGGCACCAGCCAGAAGAGCTTCTAACGAGTTTCTCTGGGCGTTGGATCGGTACTCGGCATCTGGTTTTTGGACGGCTTTGCGTAAAGCGACCAAAGCCAGTGATATAGCATCGGCATTTGGAACAGACGGTAAACTTTGTCAGTAGAAATCGAAGAATGAACGATGTTCATAAGGGAGGCAACGAGACAGCGCAAGTACAATCGGAAGTAGCGCAAGCTCCGGGGCGCATAACCTGATAAAGATATAAGGGTATGAAATGGAACTTGTATCAGACCAGAGTGTGTTTGTGTTAGCCCGTCCTTTTCCTCCAAACATCCATAATTCTTGCTTCCAACCTTCCAGATGATATAGTTTTTCTAGCTCCATACTAACCAAGATAACAACACCGAGAACATTGAAGTCGCCACGGGACAAGTTGCTGATATCTTCCTGTGGAATAGCAGCCTATTCTTGTCTGCAAGCGTCAATCAAAGCCTGGCGAGATCTTCCATTGGTAGGCATCGCAGCCAACTCCGGGTGACGCTCCGTAAGTCTTTTCTTTAGCATTCCCCAGACGTTCTCGATCGGATTAAGATCGGGACTGTTGGCCGGCCAAGGAACCACCGTGTACCCCTGTTCCCGGATCCACTCCGTAACTCTCCCGGCAGTGTGAATAGCGGCGCCGTCATGTTGGAAAACGCCCTCTTCATGCATCAAGCGCGGGAGCTCAGCCTGGAGCATAGCCAGATACGCTTGGCTGTCAAACGTCTTGCTCTTCTTAAATTGGATGGGACGTTCCTGGGTAGACTTAACCCTGCCTTCGGAGTCGGTAACAACAACCTTCCTCATGTACCGCGTGTCATCAATGGGAGTCATGGTTGTTGTTATGGTCTCATTGTTTTTAATCACGACAGTCATAGGTGTTATGTCGCGATCCACGGTATTGCGTGCGGTGAACTCTGCAAGCTTCTGTACCTGCTCCGGAAACAGCGTCTTCTTTCGGGTTGATTCGGCGTGCACAATCGCCTAGGGACTATCAATGTGGCTTTTTCTTCAATCTGTAGAGCGTTGACAGAGCGATATCCTCGGCCGTGGGAACGTAGGTAGACGAATTCGATCCATAAACGACGCATCAGACCACACTTGTAGGGGGACCTGAGATGGTTGGAAGGTAAGACCGAGTGTCTTGGTGTCGATAGAATATCGGGCAAGTTGCTCATCATACTGGAACAATTGGCTGCCCATGTCCGGTACACAGGTGGGAACGAGCTCAACAATTGTCATTTTCGTTGGTATACTAACGTTTCAGTCTCTGCCCTGTGTGATGGCTGCTCACTAAGTGTTCGCTTCTCACTGTATGGGAATTGCCTCCTATATAGGCTCTGATAGAACAGCACTAGTAACAAAGTCCAAAGGTTCCACTTCTTTTTGGCGCAGTAGCATGCTGATGCCTCCCAGTCCGTCACAAGATGTTGTTAACGGTCCCTTCGAACACTACATCAACGACTGAATCACTGTGATGTTGGTTGTGTTGAAAGATGGATATGCCGAATTTACCAGGAATCGTTAGTTAAGGTATGGGACGACTCTGATTTGTTCGGCGGAGAAGAACATGGGGTTGTTGGTGCAGTAAGCGGCCTCATCGGAGTCGCGAACCGAGAAGATGACGGAGCCTTTATCCTTGCCACGCGTGGGCTTGACAAGCCAAGTGGGGATCCCTCTCGTTTGGACGTTATTGCATGCCGCGAATTCCGCAAGAAAATCGGTGAAGTATTCCTTGGGAACCGCGTGGGCGACCAGTTTGGTCCATGACTCTGGTGTGACGGCGCGGGTCCAACCAAAAGGCTTGATCCGGGCCATCCATGTGTCTTTGGTACGGAGCAGACTAGCACGGGCGAGTTCATTGGCGCACATGACGGCTAAGTTACCCTTAGCAGTTTCCTTGACAGCTACCGCGTACATAATACCTTGGTAGTTGATCAGGTCTCTAATCTGTCTTGGAGTGAAGTCTTTCCCCGTGCTCTTGCCTCTGATGAGGATCGTAGGGGGGGATGTCGGTCTAGTTACCGGTGAGGTGGATGGTTTCTTCGTAACAGTAGTCCACTCCTCATCGTCAGACATGGCCTGTGCGGCGGAAATGGTGGTGTACTGTTGAGCACGGGTTCTGGTAACATTAGCAGTCACGGTGGCCCGAGGGGTAGTGGAGGATTGGCGGATGGTGGTCGACGGAGGAGACGAAGATGGCGACGCAGAAGAGGTTGAAGGGCTCTTCCGGTTTTACCTCCGCCGGGTAGCCTTAGATTTTTTCTTCTCGGTGTCGATGTCGGACTTGGCGGCTGAGGGCGAAGTGGTGACAGCAGTGGCCTCAATGTTGGAGATCTCGAGAGTGGTGGTGGCGGCGGCGGCGGCAGCAGAGGAATCAGACATCTCTGTGTCGGCATTGGCGTTGTTGGTGGACACCAACTCGGCGGCGGAAGCGGGCTTTTCAGCGGACTTGGCGGCCGGAGTGGTGGCGGCACTGACTTCAGAAGAAACAGTGGGGGTGGTGGTGTTGTTGGTGGTGACAGTGGGGGACGAAGCGGGAGTAGCGGCACCGGCGGTTTCTTTAGCCCTAATCAGCTGGATAGAATCGCCATAGGTGATGGGAACCTTCTTGGCGCTAGGACATTGGGAAAGGAAATCTGCCCGGTGATTACGCATGGTCGCAATCATGGGCTCAGCGAACTTATTGAGCCGGACAGCTTTGGTGATCAGCTCGATAGCATTGTCCAGTTTTTCAAGGACTTTCCGCCAAACGGCTTGACGCGGATCATCCAGGTGTCTTTGGTGTGGGGGGAGACACTTGCTTAGTTGTAGCAAAAGTAGCAGAGCTCTACTTGACAGTAGTCGATTCCCCATGATCCAACACAACGTGTCTGGAGGAGACAGCAACAGACTATATAGCACGGCGTTTGGTAACTTCGGATGCCATAGCGGCCCTAGAGACAGTGGTGGAATGGCCTCTGGTGGTCATCACACGGGGGGCGCACCACAGATTGTAGTTCTGTCGTCTCAGTATCTGCCTCTTTTGAGATGCCTGTTGTCATTCGCGTGAACTTGTCTGGGGTGTTGAGTTGTGTTGCCTACTGTCCATAATCCAATCAGCTAACTGCCACATAAAGACAACGGTGTGTTAAAACGGCTCATGCAACAAGCAGGTGACTTACATTACGCTTTAGGATTCTCCAAAGGAGTAGCTTATTGTGCGTCAAAGGAAGCGACATCAGAGGGAAAATCATACATCCAGATCTCATACTTGATAAATCAGGCGTAACAATCAACGTGGTGATCAATTGTCCGAGGTGGGAAACATGTAGTTGCTGGTGACACCCAGGGGCGCAGGTTTTGGCGAAACAAATTGTCAACTCGGAGCCATAATCCCTCTTTCCCACTGCCCGTTTCAGTCAATCAGCGCAATTCAAACAACGTTTGCCTGATGTATCTCAATGACATAACATCAGCTTGGTCTTTAGAGCTTTCACGAAGACAACATAAAAACCGTACTTGCTTTGGTTGTTATGGCTGGTGGGGGCTAAGAAATTGCGGGCCATATCGACGCACAGTCCTCTCGACGCCGCGAGTATGATCACGAGTGACTTTTGGTCGATCGGGAAACAGCTCCGAAAATAGGATGGTAGTTAACTGGATCGAGGGACAATATTGCGCCAAAATGTCCCCCGATCTACCCACGCAGTTGGGCCGCCGATGCAATGAAATGATGATTTTGCGAAGTTTGGATGGCTATGGCATCAAACAAACGTGTGTTGAAATGTGTATTAACATGTCCGTGACTGGCGGCAATGCGCGTCGTTCGGGAACTTTCCAATCGAAACCGTCCCAATTGATCAAAAGTGGGGTCTTATCACGTGATATAAGTGGGGTTTTGACATAGACCACCTCAGTGGCCGATCCCTCCCGAAGGATCCAGCAGTCAGTGCTCATCTTGGTTGGTGTGGTAGCACAATATATGACCCTAACCCTTGTAGACACCTGATTGTCACGTTGAACGTCGCCATTATGGACGGTGTAAACTCTGCAATTCACAACATCGCCATGGTACACTTCGGATGTTAAATCAGGGACTCTCAATAATTTTCATAGCAAGGGTTTCTGTGTGTATACTCGTCGTCAACAACCGGGAAAAGCTGAAGATCTGCTGTACCTGAGTTGTACCGCTAAGCCAAAACATGGCGCTACACGATTCTCGGAGAAACCGGGCTTAGTTTGGAGTATAATACCTAAGAAGAGTTATCGATATATGTCTGATGAGATTATATATTTTGCATAACGTCTGTGGATACGCTCGAACACTTATCAGTGATTTCACAAGACGCTGGTACACGAAACATCACTATGGGACTATTAAACGTTATCCATCTTCCGGAGACTTCCACAAAACATATGTCTTTGGCCAGAGTACGTCTTGTTGGGAAAACCCTTCTAAGAGAGTATATACACCAGATAAATGATTCAAGGAGCATGAGTTCAAGTCTTAAATTATTAGGAGTTTGGCCACTAAATGTTAGGATAAACTGTCGTCAAGTGGACACCGAGGCAAGTTTGCATTATATTGATCTGAAGACCCGATACACCAGATCAAAAGCTGCCAGTTATTTCCAGAAGCTGGATTACCGCGCTCACCACACTCATGAAGACCAGGTCTGGCCCAGTCCATATCACGACCGTTAGGGTCCAGCACCCACTAGGGTTATGAGCACAATCTCACAGTGCTAAGGGCACGTGTGTACAAACTATTCACACTGTTAGCAGTCGGCACCAAGTTACAAGGTTTCGTAGCTCGTTAGACGGCGTATTCCATCAACAACTTAAGCTTGATAGCCTTAAAACCCCACAAGATAACAAAAATGTAAAACTTGCGTGTTGAACAGTAGTGTGGTCTTGAAGGGCGTACATACGTTGAACTGGTGGCGTAGCACGAGGCCTGTGTCACGAGCTAGACAATCCCACATCATAGAATGTGGGGCGTTAATGTAATATCGCTGTCAGTGTCTGACCGTTTTCGACGACGAGAACTCCCTCGGTATCATGGTCTATTGGATTATCCCTCTAAGGCCTGATATTTTAAAGTCACTGTGAGATCGGTCATGGTGCCATGCAGCATCGTGGTTCCTGGACACGGACCGGTAATCGACAGACGTGCCTAATACGACGACAGTTTGACAGGCGGGAGGATCATTCCTTTTTTTCCAGGTTTGAACAATTCGCTGGTGGAGCCAGTGAAAATCCTCGGGCTTACCCAATGGTAATCTGTCATAGGTATAGGTATAGACTAGTTGTTGAACAGGAATGGGTTGGTTAGCTACTACAGAAGCAGAATTTATAGAACCAAACGAATAAATGAATATATAAATTAGATATAGACTCGGTCGAGCTGTGTGAAGTACCAACGTCGCTAGATGTGAGTTCGAAGTCTAGTAAATGGGTTAATCTTTGGTGAGTTGTCCCCGTGACATACTATGAGCATCCAGAGTTGGGGTTCAAACGGAGCTTAGAACAGGCCTTTGCTCCGCATCGGGGCTTTCCGTGTATGTTGTTTCCGGGAAACCAGCACTGATATGTATTCCTGGACCAGGGCTGGAAAAACAAAATATCTAAAGGATGCATCATGTGTGAATATCCACCACAAGGGAGTGGATGGTTGCTAGATAATATACCGGGGTGAGAACAAAAGCTCTAGCCCACATGATAGATATCGAAAGATGGACTCCATTTATCGCCAACACATGTGTCCTTCAAGTACGCAGTGTGAATCAAAGGACAACCGTGTCAGCGTGCAGTAAATACAGTTGCTGAAGTAAAACTATCACCCTTTTGATGGCAAGATCTTCCCTGTGAATAAGTTGAGAGAACAGTGACCAGTCGCTAAGCGTCACCACGCTGTTAAGCCCGCTTTGCAGATATTACCTTTGATAGGTCAATTAACATGACATGAATCAAAACAATAGGCGAAGTGTGCCTATAACATTTCCGTTGGAAGTATACGACATACCTCCGAGCCATGTATTAAGGTCACTGACATACCCGGATGTCACTCCTCACTGCATATAAAATTTCTTGATATTCTGAAGTCGAAATTCCTTCTTTTTGTTGTCGAGCACTACATACACTGACCCAAGATCTTGGCCTGTTATCAATATGTTGAATGTATAACCAGCGTTCATTCCTCCGGCACTGCAAATCCCAAGGCGAGGAAGTCGACTAGAGATTGCGGCTGTACCAAAAATGATACCTTGGCCTTCTTCGGCGGCGCTTTAAGCCCGCTTGCCTCAAAGTCCACCGGGCATTGAGGGCCTACCCGGAAAGCCATTCCCCCAAGGTACTCCTTCCAAGTACCGTCTCCAATACTGCCATAGTCTTGGACAGCCTTTTCCCACGTACCAAGACGTGGACGGTCGCTGAATCCGACCGATTTCCCCCATGCCTCGTCATAAGGAGGGCAAGGGAGATTGCCCTTGTTCTTGGGGGCCTTGGATACATGCACGCGTTGAGAACGTGCTGAATCTTGAGATCGTGGTGTCGCTGTCCGTACGTTTGAGTGGCCCGGAACCTGGACAGCACTGGGAATCGCAGATGTTGTGGTCGGAGAGCGGCTACCCATGAAGCCCTTAGTTGCTAGGCCACCCGACGCGACTGGGCGAGACGACTCGTCCGTGGTTCGTACTATACATTGTAAATCATGTATGGTTAGCAAGTAATGTCATGGGTTGATCTGAGTATCACACTTACCCGGAATTGGGGTGTCCTCATAGGCCTTGGCGATGGTTGCTTCCAGACGTTGAAGATCCGTCGGCTGGGAAAAAAATTCAAATGCTTCTGTTTTTCGTCAGTACTGCACTGTAATCTCAATCTAGAACTGGTCGACTCACCTGCTATGTTTCCTTGGGGAAGTATGTCAGGCAGGCTCATCCACGGAATCTATCCATGGATATCGCCCGTCCCGGCAGGGATGAAGGGGGAGACATTCGAAACAATGAAAGAATTGGTGTCTTTGAAAACTGCGTATTCGGGGACATAGAGGTCGGTGTGCACTTCTGTTGACTGCGAAGTTATGTCATCAGCAGCGGGACTTTGTTCCGCGATTGTCGTTGTTTCAGAGTCGAATTGTTCCTGCGCAGAATCTAAGAAGGCACTGTTAGCGATGCACCCTCAACACAGCTCTAACAGGGCTTAGAGCCATAGGGAATATATCTATTTATAACGAACTCACCCGATTGATAGTTCATAGAACCGTCATACTCTCTGGCCGGGGAGCTTGAGCAAAGTCTCTGACCCTGCGAATAAGGATGGAACCGGTGGGCAGCGCGATTCTCTTTTGAAGCATGCATCGTGTTGACAATGGGTAGTGCTATCAAGATAGTACATTATGTTAGTCTTGGTCAACAGAGAAACTTGTGGTCCACGAGAGACTAACCTGAATTCATCGCGTGTGTTTTGAAATTTGTAGTAGAGATGATGGGGTAGCGAAGTGTCCACCGGTAGCTGTCAGTTCCGACAGTAGTCTTGATTGACAAAGAAATAATAGCTTGGAGAATAGTAGAAAGGCAAAGTCTTTTATTGACTGCCGTAGTGATTCCAGATCGATATCGCCTATGAATGATCAAAATTGGTGAATAGAGTTGCGAGATCGAAGCTTTGGGGCGGCTTGCAAGAAAAGAAAGAAGGGAGAGTTAAAAAGATTTCAGGGCGGACCAGGAAAAGGAAACATAGGTGCATAAGCCCTAGGACGCAAATTTGTACACGGTAGGGGTACAAATCTTTTCCAGTGAGTCTAGAGTACTCCAATACAGCAAAGACATGGACCACGCATAATGACATCACCCACAATGGTAAGTGCAGCCAGAAGGCAGCCTAGTGGGTATAGTTTGTTTCCAGATTGAGAACATGTACACTCGAATGCATGGGGACTTAATATATTCAGGGACAGCAGGTCAACCCAGACCCTGACACTCGATCCTAGTGTTTGGAGACGGTGATTATTCGAAAATCACAACTCGTTGAGGTTGAGCATGTTAAACCTAGATGTAGCCTATTCGCCATTCTTGAAAGCCAAGTAGGTCACGATGTGATGACACCGACGCCAGCCCAATCTGGGTACTTATGGCAGGGAATGGTAGGTAGTGATAGAAAGAACTTTACCACCACAACACTCACTTCAACGTTCTAAGACGAAGTTATTTATGGGATTGTAGCGCAATTGACCGTGCACCCCTCATAACCACTTTACATGCGACTAGGCTACTTGCATCGGAGTGCATTTCAACCGACGACTCGTGCTTTGCGGAACATAATAAAGATTCTGTCTCACATCAGTTAATATTGGTCACTGGTTACCCAGGTCCAGTACGATGTTCAAGTAAATATAGGTGATTTAATATGTAGCCACATATTGATAGGCGCCAACCTGAAAGCTGCACTTGTTATTAGACTCATATCCATGAAGGACACCATCTATCAATGGATGCAATATACCCGCCGAGTCAAGATCGTAGAGCAGGTGCAAGTCTGACTATGTTGACAGCATTTCGAAGTGACCCTGGGGACATGCTGCAGAGTTTTCCTTGCGCTCAATTGGTAGCTGCGATAACTTCCTTTTTCCATCCTAGATCACAAGCGATCCATATCTACCACATTCTCCTCGAGAACTTTGCGGTAAAATGTCACAAATCACCTAGCTGGTCAAAAAGAGATACTGATTGAGCATCATTCGGCAAGGAAACTAGCGTACTCTTTGTCTTCCACTTCTTTGTTGTCTGCTTTCGCCCGACGTCACGGCTAGGGATTTCTTTGAATCTGCTTTGTCTTTCTGAAGCCTCGGACTCTTTATTCGAGAATCTCATTGTCTGGGATGTATCGCATAATACCGACACACACAAATTACTCAACAGTCATGTCGACCCGCAGCTTCCAAGATACTCTGGGGTTTCTGAGGAGCATTTTAGATTTCAAAGTCTCTAGCGTTGGAATCACAACGATGATAAGTTAATTGTCGGCAGAATCAAAAGCCCTTTCGATGTGCCAAAACACACCTTATATTCAAAATTGCTAACGGCTTATTCTTTCGATAGAAGTGGTGCTTAAGTCTGTTCCGACCGTATCCCTTGATACCACACCAGACTCCGTGACCTTGAACACCGTTGCGCTCGTCACCGATTTCAAGACAAATGACAAAGTCTTCCTCGCCCTATATCTTGGTTCTCCTGGAGTCACAACGACAGTCAGCCTAGATGATTTTGTTCTATTGATATCGCGCATTGTCAACATAGATCTATCGCATTTACCCAAGGCTGGCCGGGTCATTTCTATGGATATGGTGGCTAGATACTCTCTGTATGGTCTAGCAACCACCAAGAATGACGATTGTCGCGTGCGATTGATTACCCACGCTACTAACAGTGAGTACAATCCTGACAACGTCCACACAAGAACACAACAAATTCCAATCGGCACTGAATGCACTACAGACGGAACTGAAGATTCATCGTATAGACTCCCACCCCAGCTTGACACTAGAATTACGCCGCTAGCTTCTCAACGCCAAGAATATCAGAAGCTCACATTCAAGAATGTTTCAGATGCTATCATCAGAATCTGGAATAACTTCGCTCTTTTTCAACCAGTTGAGGAGGAGAATCAACGCCACAAAACTCTACGGAACGGTCAACGCCTGCTTTTACCACCAGAATGCCAATTTCGAACCCAGATACTGCACGACAACAACAGATTACCGAATCTCTCGATCTATATACCCAGTCCTACATATCCTTTGACGGGTGGCGAGTTCGACACTATACTAGATTCAAGGAAGACTCCCGATGCCCCATCATTGGTCCGACTATAGCCTGGCTGATCAACTTGGCGCATGTCAGAGGTCAATGTACACAACACGCAAACAAAGAGAATATGTCGGTTCTAGTAATGGAGTCGTCGTTCTACACAACCATCACCAACAAGGCGAAACCAACAGTCCCCGCTGTCAAGGGCGACTGAGTGAAGACGGATAGCTTTACTAAGCTAGAGACCTTCATCATCTAGGTGTTACAAAATTTACATCAGTCTCTTTCCATGGTGCCTCCCGTGGCTAAGAAATTGGTGCGCTTCGATGAACTGGAAGTCGGAGCTTAACCGGAAAACATGGAAGAACTAAGATACTCGATTCAAAATGGTCTTCGCGGGCTTCGTCTAGAGTGGTTTCAAGTGCGTATTACCGCTCTCGCATTGCGAGGTCTAGGCAATGCGGGTTGTTTCATAATTCTAAACGGAATCTCAATACTGTTGGGAGGTAAACCCGTTATTTTTTATACGCAAATATCCTACCAACAGATCAAATATAGCACCCACTTGGACTCTTGCTTTTCACATACGACCATAGCCTGCGGAAAATACGGGGTCCCGTCTGCTCCCCCATAGTCAAGCCCACAGAGCGCTGGATTAGTAGTACGGTGGGTGACCACGTGCGAATACCCGGTGTTGTATGTTTTCTTTTTCTTTTTGCTTAGCTCTGAGTTACACTGTCCGTGGAACGTATCTTGGATATCTTGATGTTGGTGTGGTGGACCAATATGACATAACCTGGTGCTGTAGTCGTGACGATCAATTGTTCCCAACTTGGTAAACAGTAGGGTCATGATTGCTTAGGGTTACCATCCAAACTCACAGTATTTACTGAGGTGCGCATTATCAATCGGCACTGTATGTCACATCTCTCAGCTGACAGCAGCTGGCAATCAGGCATGACCACTCGTTTTGTCTGTTGAACTTCCGCACTAAATGTGTGATGGTAACAATAGAAGGTCTATCATCGTGTTCGGTTGTTTGAGACGATGCAAGGCTGGCAGATCTGCCATCTGATGTGACACGTTAGGTGAATGTCCGACGATGACGGCAAGATCAACCAAAGGACAGACGAGGCAGTCTGTTGATCTTCATTGGAGATAGTGTGGGGGGAACGGAGTGGCTTCATTTTGAGTTTGGTGACGCAGAATTCACAATATATGGGTGACGATGGCAACTTTTGAAATAAGACATAGTCTGAGTAGCCATGCTAAGACACTCGAGAGTTGCCCAGTAGTCATGCGGTTGATGACCCGTCATGCAGAACATTATGTTGTGCATGTGTCATGCCACAGGTGTTAGAACGAGTATGCTGATTTTTCACGTCACTCAATAATATGCGAATTGCAGAATTTTGGGGTTTTAATGGCTATGCTAACGGCGATTGAAGTCGACAGCCATAATATCTAGAGTTGGAGGGTTTATAAGGAGCTTGGAACCCCGACGGGATAGAGGATTTACCTCGTATTGTCGTACTTGCAGTTGGAACAGATACGTCCGGGCGCAACCCAAGACTCCCGGTTCCGCGATAGGCAACGTGGGCACAGCTTGCCCGGGAGTGTTCCACCCTAGAATGTGACAAAGGGAGTCAGTAATGCTGTTTGTTGATGTGGACTCCACCATTGCAAGACTCACCCGGGGCCGCTCGGTGCTGCCGGTGTTGCCGGTGTTGGAAGTGTTGCCGGTCGGAGTGTTGGTGGAGTTTTGAGAGCGAGACATGTTGGAAACGTTGGTAACTTGAGGCTTAAATATTAACAGTTAGTAACACATTCAGGCTGCTAGGCATTGTGACTTGTACTTGCAAACAATGGATGTCAAATCGTTTTGTAGATGAAAAGGATGAAAGAGTTCAAAACAAAGACTGGCGGGAAACACTGACCTAAATACCCCAAAGTTGCCTCGCAAGTTCTTGCCATCTACTTCAATGTTTACCAACAATTCAGCGCATTGCCCAATTACTGGAACTGGTCTTCTTCGTGGTTGGGCGTAGGAACCATTTCCGGCGGCTGATGTATCTCTCACTGTAGTTTCCTGTTATTTCTTTGAATGGCCATTATCTGCAATCGATCCCCCCACTGTAAAGTTGCCTTCTCCCCGGATACACAAACGCGGGTGTCTCGGTTATAATGACGCTGGCGTTCGGTGACGACGATGGAACAGCAAATTATTATTTCAAATTTTTGCAACTCATGGTAGGAGAGTATCGCGTCGGCCCAAACAGTTCTTCTGCGGGCCAGAATGGATTCATGGTAATTGATTGATATGATTGGATTCTGTGCACCAGAGTGTACAAGAAGCGTAACATCGATACCATTCCGCGAAGTGCATATTAACAGATAATCAAATCTTCGACACAAGCGGTGTAACTTCCCAACTGCCCTAAACTAGATGACTTCCAACGTTCGCGCCGAAAAAAGGTCGATGCTCGTTCTTATTCAATACGTACCGAGCGCTATCGCCACGTCCGATTCCATCTGTTGCCGTGAAATAAATGAAGAAGTTGGCGAATCAATTGAGCTCAGGACAACGTCAGGGGACTATTTCATGTGCTTTATTGTTCGAACCCTACTTTGAATCGTTCCACTGTGGCATTCTACAAGATCATACAACACCTCTCTTAATATGTGCAAGGTTAAAAGCTTCATTATCTCATTCCGCTCGCTATACAAGTTGTGTACCCGGACACCATCATGGTTTACCACGGTTTGTTTCACCAAGAACAACTTAACTTCTGATACTAGCCAGTCCATGGCCTAATAGATGTAATTTCTTGCACGTCAAGGTTTCCTACTGTTGAGACGTATGTGTGCTACTCAATCCCTTGCTTACTTTCGGAGGAGACATCCCTCATTGGATTTACCACGAGTGCGAGAAAAATGGAAAGCTTTCTTGAATGATTTCTGGACATTCTGTGAATGCTGTGGCTGGGTAAACAGAAAGTAAGTTGTCGTGACGCCTGCCATTTCTAAGCTGTAGAGACGCCAACATTTTGTTACGCATTGTTATCGTTATTATCCAGCGTGAGGTGGATATTATAAATAACTTTCGCCATTAGTGAATTGGAAACTGAAGCGAATGTTCTATGACGCCGTACCTGAATGAACCGAGCAATAATCTTGGCCGCGCTTGCATGTTCATCTAATCAGTCATCACATATCCATCTAGGTTCTATCTCTATCCGGTGCACTTTGTGTACTATGCCATGTCCGTGATAGTTTCTATGTTATCAGGAAACCCATGTTTTTTCGTGCCCTTGGTCTCAGCCTTTTGCGTAACCACAGCACCTAGAGAATTTTCAATTGAACAATTGAAATCAAATGCCAGTAGGGGCGTCTGGATAGAACAGTGGGAGCACTTCCCTAGTACCCAGTATCAACATCACCTATCCTGAAAGCTCTGTCATTCAGCAACAAGTTCCCGAAACTTTTCAGTTTTGGGCTGCGTTCTGGATAGCTACCCTACTTCCTCATCCTCTTCATTCGCCTTTTCATCACAAACTAGAGTCCCACGGTCAGAATACATCGTCGCCCCAGTTTCGTTGTTCCAACTGAGATGTGACGCTGAGAATATGGAATTTTGTGATATCTTTATATCACTGGATGGGTCCCCGGGTTTATTGCTAAATCAACTTCTTGTTGTCGTATTGCGATGATGTTCTCAAGCTTGCTAACATGTTAAGCCAGAGTGACGGGATATTACAGAGAGCTATGAAGTTTGATCGCAATGAAGCCCTTGGGGATGATTGAACAGAGGCCATAAACCTGGTGTGATTGTATTGTATTGTATTGTATTGTATGGTCTGTTTAAACCTAAACCTTGTGTGATGGTCTTGCATAGGGTTGTTAAAGCCTTAGGGTTGTGTCGCAAAACCCACAGTGCAATTAGTGAGTGCGGGGTCTGTGACCGCACTGTAACACACTTGGGATGGACGACTAACGACCTGTGATGGACAAAGTTCGGCGCATGTGGAGGTCTACGTAACAACTGTATGGATTTTTAATTGGAAAGACAATCGGTCCCATGGTAGTGAATTCTCCTAAACACTCATATTTTTGCCACGGTCACATACATCGGTATTTGCAGGTCAAATCAGATGGAAGGCTAGTAAACTCTCTGGCAAACTTCCAGCTTCTACTTCCCCACCTTTCCTGTGTGTTCCGCGTGCAAGCAAGTCCGCTTTCAGATGAAAGATGAGTGATATAGAGCTGGTTCACATCTGCAGCGCTTTGATTGATTTGGAACATAAATTCATCCGAGCTGGCAGTCGTTAATATCAATTGCCACCAGAATGCACCATGCGTCCGTACGTTTGAAAGTTTTTTCATCCGACTACCCATCCAATCTGTAGGCCCTGTAAACAACCACATGTTTGAATGATAAGATTGAAGCGTCGTATCGTTCTGTTTACCACCCGCTCCAGAATATAATGAGTTCTTCTTAACTGCCGTTATGAATAAAGATTTGACTTGGGTAGCAGGTAGCAATGAGCAGTGTGGCCAGCCTGAAGAACAGGTCTATTTAAAAAGCAATCCTACAGTTGGATGTGATGTCAACTGTGGAGACCTAGCAACGGACGGGAAGTCAGCGAAACACGTTCCGTGCGACTGATGTCGCATCTGTTAGAAATAACACTGATAGCAAAGTGGACACCTTCTATTGCTCCCGGGCCTCCTCAAATGTCAATGCCGCCTAGTCCGTCACATATCCAAATATAAAATCTGATCGGAAGGTCTGTACATCCAGGAATGAAACGCCCAGCGAAGCGAAACACCCAAGAGCTGATAGCCAAGCTAAAATTAAACGTTGCTCTCCGACGAAGTAGTGTCCTGGGTTGAATGGAGATAGAGTAGGACTAGCTGACTTCACTGTCTACTTGAGATATCAAAATATCATTATAGTCTAACACATTTGCTATAGCATCAGATAGGGTCTAGATGGTGTTTCGGTTGTGGTGTCATTGTGTGAAAACGGTGCCAAGCACCGAACTGTGATAATACACGTGTAGTTGTCAGCCTCCGCTTTGCTTGATGGCTGCCCACTAAGTGTCCGCTTCTCACTGTATAGGAATTGCCTTCTATATAGACCCTGGTAGAACAGCACTAGTCACGAAGTCCAAGGGTTCCACTTCATGTTGGCCCAGTGGCGTACTGATGTCTGGGTAGTCCGTCAGTAGTAACGTAGCAGCCCCGTCGAAAGTACAACATCAAATAGAATTGAGGGGTCTGTCTCTATTGTTAACGTTTGTCATCAGACAAAGGATCAACCGCTGCCTTACCTGAGATTCTTCAATGTGTTCCATGGTCTGTTGCAGCCTTATGCAATCCGTACACACTACAGAGTTTCTTCAATTCATGTGGACTTTTGCATAAGCTGGACATTCCTGTCTTATATGCACAGTTAGGACCAGAGAAAACATCACCCATGCCGCAAGGGAACGAAACAGCGTGATTGCTGCACCGCTATTTGTTTGTGTGGTCTCATGAATTTGAGACTAGGGAAAAGTTCTAAGATGACAGGTACATAGAAAGCCTTCTATGGATTGTGTAGGGGGTTACCGGAGATGGGATAACATGAAGTTTCGTTCGATACCCGAGTGATCACATCGCATAGCGACTGTTTCCATTAAATACCTCACCAAGTGAACCAATGTAGACTTGGGAGGCCCTGTTCTAATCACCGCCGATACTTGGTATGCCCCAGCAAACTGACAGAATGCCAGAATCGCCCAGAGCCAAGCTCTAACATTGATCACTTTGGTATATTGAAGTCAAACGTTCAGTCCCCCCATGGAATACATTTCAAAGGGACACATTCCACTCCTCTCCGAGGAAAGGCTCTTCGACCGGAGCGGCAACATCAAACCTGCCCCCCCCCCAAAAAAAAAGGGCAGTGGCTATAGCGAGATGGAACGTCTTGAATGAGGTTTGATACTATTAACGAAGTGCCCATTATTCCCTTCGTTACCCGGGCAGACGCCCAACGGAGGACACCACTCGTATGTATCACTTTGGTGTATTGTTCATTGTCGTTGTCTTTGAGTTCGCCTGACGGATGCCTTTTGTCCAGTCATACGCCCCATGAGCTCCACGATGAAACATCGCGGATTACTGGACAGATAACCACTATACATGTGGTCAGTTCACAGAGAGGTCGATACCTCACGTGCTTCAACATGAAAAGTTACTTCGTTGTCGAAGACATCAAATGGTTTCTTTTCACGAGGTTGTACCTCGATTTTCCTGTGGGAACAGCCGAAATTCACGGGTAGATTCCATGGATGAACTTGCCCACAATAGTTTCGCTCGCATGTCCGACCGGTAAGCCGACTCGAGGTGATGAAAGCAGCAAAGCAACACTGACAAACCATAGAAACCTTTGAATCGTTTTCCCAACCGACGGGCCTTGAGCGTCTGGAGGAAACTGTCGCTAAGAAACACGAGGAAACTCCGATTCCGAGTATGTGAGATGCTCAGATCAGCCGATAGCATTACTTGCTAACCATATGTGATTTACAATGTATAGTAGAAACCCCGGCCCAGTCATCTCGCCCGGTCGCATTGGGTGGCCGCTCTCCGGTCGCAACATCTATGGCTCCCGGTGCTGTCCAGGGTCCAGGGCCATTAGCCGGACGGACAGCTACATTCCGATCCAAAGATACAGCACGGTCTCAACACATGCGTGTACCCAAGGCCCCCAAAAACAAGGCAAATCTCCCTTGCCCTCCTTATGACGAGGCATGGGGGAAGACAATCGGATTCAGCGACCGACCCCGCCTTGGTACGTGGGAAAAGGCTGTCCAAGACAATGGCAGCATTGCAGAAGG
This sequence comes from Huntiella savannae, assembly GCA_001483325.1. Lineage (NCBI taxonomy): Eukaryota > Fungi > Ascomycota > Sordariomycetes > Microascales > Ceratocystidaceae > Huntiella > Huntiella savannae. The sequence goes on along the minus strand of LCZG01000073.1, from coordinate 38,350 downwards.
TACTTGGAAGGAGTACCTTGGAGGAATGGCTTTCCGGGTGGGCCCTCAATGCCCGGTGGACGTTGAGGCAAGCGGGCTTAAAGGGCCGCCGAAGAAGGCCAAAGAGCCATTCTTGGTACAGCCTCAATGCCTAGTCGACTTCGTCTGTTTGAATCTCAAGGCCTCCCAAGAAGTGTCCATTCTGATCATGAGGACTAATTACCGGCAAATCCGACACAGGATCTCATTCAACGTGGACGACACATTCTACTCCGCGGTCAATGATAAAAATTGGACAAGGCAGACACGCTCGATACCGCTTATAAAATATATTTGCCAAATGATTTTCGAAGTGGCTTACGCCGAAGAATGCGAAGCTACTAGAATCTGGTACTAGCTCAAAGTAGTCGTACACACGAACACAAATGGCAGGAGCTGGCGTGGAGATATTGGGGTATTTGTTTAACTATGTTCCTCGAGCCCATGTTTTTAACTGATTTCATCCCTTCCATCTACACAACAATCGCCCATCCATCGTTTGCAAGTAATAATGACAATTCCTATTACCCGGCATGTGTTACTAACTGTCCATATTTAATCTTCAGGTTACCAACAATTTCACGATGTCCCGTCCCCACAACTCGATCAACACCGCCAGCGGCAACAATGCTAACACCGGCAACGCGGGGAGCGCCGAGAGGCCCCGGGTGAGTCTTTCAATCATGGATTCCACATCCACCAACCACATTACTAACTTCTTTGTCTCATTCCAGGGTGGAACGCTCCCGGGCAAGCTGTGCCCACGTTGCCTATCGCGTAACCGAGAGTCCTGGGTTGCGCCGGGACGCATTTGTTCCAACTGCAAATACGACAACACGAGGTGAATCATCTTCGCTGTCGTTGGCCGCCCGTCTATAGTGTAGACTGTCAACAATTGGTTTTCATGGCCAGTCCGGCAATCCCTTATTATTATAGTCGTGTATGAAAGCATTCGCCCCAAGACCAATATCATCAAAAACCGTGAATGATGTATGGACTTGTTCCAATGTTATGAGATCTCCTTGGCATCATTATAACTGACTTTCAACTTGACCTGATAGGGAAGGTTCCCGGCCAGCGTCTTAACGCCCTGAAGAAGATATTTGACTCATGGCCTATCCGTTGGAGTACTATCAAGCTTTGTTGGCTGTATTCCTGATATACACTGGTATGGTCATGTCTCATGCAAAGAGATGTACCTACGGAGCGTGGACATGGCGCTCTCCTTAGCGGTGCGCTAGGCGATTGCGTTGGTCGGGTCGCGTTCTATATCAGCGAGTGACGTATAAGCTATAAAGATGGTTACTCTATTAGTGAGAGTGGTGGCCACCCTACATCTACCCTTTTGAAGTCTCAACGCCGGTAATTCTGCTTCGTGGTTCTCAATAACAACGTATCTTATATCCGGAGTCTAAAGCTTGTGGGGCGCTAAGACATGTAAGATACGCAGACCCCACAGTACCTTCTGCCCAATGAGACAGGAAAGTTGTTCTCGTACCTCGGATACGATTCATAATCGAGGCGTCTAGTGTAGCCTGTATTCTCTAAATGGGTATGGTCTGTCGGCGCGAAAGACGCAGTATCGCATGTGGGCAATGACAATCCACATGCGTTATCTTGTTACACCAATTCTGGGCGCAATGTGGAGGGGTCATTTGGGTTACGGTCACTCTGAACATGTCACGATGGTTGACTGGACCAAGGTATTGGCGTTGGAATGGTTATTTGGATTCTTTGGGTGGACAGGTCTCAAGCCACTGTTCCCAGAACCTGTGCATGACCGCTATGTGTCCGGGTCTCTCTACCCATATATGAACTAATACACCTATGAACTGGTCGTTAGTGATTGGCTAAACCTTTGCTTCTGCGGAGGGGGTGAATGCCGTGAAAGACGTCAACCAATCGTCACATCCTCCATTCTGCGTTTCTGTCGTGAGATATCCTGACGATGTTCAAAATCTTGGAGGTGGTGGTCGAGATAGTTAAAGTTTCTGGCGCCACAGGTATCCTGATGAACGGCCTTGTCGTGCACAACAAAAACAAGCATTGCTGACCGCGGGCCGAGAAAGCAAGTAGCCCAGTATGGGATCCACCGCCCCCACGAACATCGAGCCGACAATGCCGGCAAAGGTGAATCCCATGATATCATTTAATAGGTATACGGGATTGGACGGCCATTCAAGGAAATCTTCATGCCTAATCAGTACGGCGAGGTAGTATCACGGGGAACACATATATTGACATGGCTATCTCTGAAAGGAATCACCAGTCCTGGAAGGATTTGATGTAAACAGTCCTGGAGGTTGTGCTTATCCTACGTGGCTTGAGGGGACGAGCTAGTTCAGTTATAATTATGTTGTTCACGTCATTTCGAATATGGGAATTGGAAAATTCTTTGTTTACACCACTATAAAACCGTGAATTGATGAACCATGCCTTCACAGACCGACCGCAGACAAATCCAAAGGCGCTATAGGGGAGCAGGCGACAACGAAAGTTTACCTCGTATTGTCGTATTTACAATTGGAGCATATGCGCCCCGGTGCAACCCATGATTCCCGGTTGCGTGAGAGGCATCGCGGGCACAGCTTGCCCGGCAGGGTTCCACCCTAGAATGAGACGACTGGCGTTAGCAATGTGGTTGGTGGATGTGGAATTCATGATTGAAAGACTCACCCGGGGCCGCTCGGTGCTGCCAGTGTTGCCGGTGTTGGCATTGTTACCGCTGGAGGTGTTGGTCGAGTTCTGGGGACGAGACATATTGAGAGCGTTGGAAGACTGAAGTCTAGGTATTAACAGTTAGTAACACATTCAGGCTGCTAGGTATTGTTGTTTTTACTTGCAAACGATGGATGTTAGATTGTGTTGTGGATGAAAAGGATGAAAAGAATGCAAAACAAAGACTGGGGGAAAACAGTCAGCTAAATACCCCATTATCGCCACGTAAGCACCTGTCATTTTCTTTGCCGTGTACGAATAGTCCAAGCTATTTCCTAGTTCCCTATCGTCAGACTCTTCAGGAGCTAACGTATGTTCAATAGCTCCTGAAGAAGGATCGTCGTAACTGGTATTGACGTTGTTTGTTGGTTTGCGGGTTTAGGAGTGGCTGGCAGTGAAAAGTGGCGACTGTATCAAGTAACATTCTCAATATAACGGTACATATGCCAAAGGGTTCGGGTAGTCGCTAAGGCGGGAACACCATATATTAGTACATCATTATTGACCGGGTTGGAGATAGTAGAACGCATAAATCCATGCAGGTGTCCGAAAATGAATCCTCAGACTGGCCGGGCCCCTCATTCTATTTCTGTTTGTTTGGCTGGTAACGCATCACTGGTTCGTTGAAATGATTGAACCTTTTTGTATATTACATTCTATCATGCATATCCCGCCCCCCCGAAAAGGCTAGTTTCGGTACGGGCACGCGGCGTGGTAGTCAACCTTCTACACACCGTTGTGTGAACGAAGTGGATAGCTTCAGCCCTTCGAGGCCAAAAGGAATGGCCATATGACAAATACACATCAACCTCGTCTTGTCACACTACTAACATCCGAAGCCGCTATGCTATGATATTACTATAGTGCGCCGCACACTCATCGTTAACGGGGACGTCCAAGACCATAAGAATTCCGTCTTAACCAAAGGAAACCAATTGTTATGTGACTGAGTGCGGGTCTCAAAGTACTCAACAAACTAGTGTTGGACGAGAAAGTAAATGGTGTGGCCTTGGACTACTCAGTGCAAACCTTGCGGATTTGTACATCATGTCATCAGGGTTCCAAAGCGACCGCCGTGCCATCGCCCTACGCCTAACCTTTTGTCGTCGTTAATGAGACGCTACCTCTGTTCATGTGATTCATTGATTATGATTTCAAGGCCCCACCATACGCTGAGTCTTGGATTCCCCACATATTCATCAGATATGCGAGGATTAAGGAACACAACTTTCTGAGGAAGAAAAACACCAACCAGATATCCCATTTAACACGAATGTAAATACCCTTCATCGTCGACACGACGTTTGAGCTTGTTTACACCACATATGTGATGATTGTGTGGGGCTCGTCAGCTTCATTGGAAGAATAGCGAATCTGTCCTGTGCTGTCCCTTTTTGTGTCTGCATGCGGACGGATTGGTCGTATTCTGCATACTTCACTAGAGCGCTCTAGAGATGTTCATGCCATGGGTGTTACCCAGTCGTTTAACTTGAAGGGAAGCAGTTTGGGTGTCACGATATTGGCAGAGCTCTTCATTTTAGTGGCCGCACTTGCGTTCCTCGCACGGTAATCCGGGGTTTTAGACGTATTCAGGAATATAGTTTGTCAAGGTCAGATAGAGTGGGTGTTAACAGGGCGATACAGTGTATTGAACAATGTGAACAAACGAAAAACACAAATTATAATAAAAAAAGAAATCAACAGCACCAGATCTTCTGGCAGGGAAGATTTTAATCACGCGAAATAGATCTCTCAAGTATCCCACAGGATAAAGAGGCGATGAAATCTGCAAACACAAACGGGAAACAAAGGATCAAGGGCTTCAGCACATATGATGGAGACTAGATGATGCCACGCTCATTGCCACTCCGCTAGGTACGATACTAGACCACACCGACGAATGTACAGGAAAAAGGAAGTTGTCTATCCGAAAGGATAAACGCGTTCCAACGGGAGTTTGTCGAAGTATTCTAGAGAATAAACGACAACTGATGGGCTATACTCTTCAACAGAAGATCATAGCAGTAACGACCGCAATTTATTCAACAGAATAAATGGGTCATTTCGGTCATTCGTGGAGGCGAAGAGCGAGTATCATAAAGAGCTGGATCCTGCAACAGTGGATCCAATAGATCAATCAGCCGCAACATGAGCACCGTAGATAGTGCGTCTCAACTACATAGCGTAGTTGACACGCCCTCTTCGGCGAAGGGAGCGGCCCCGACTCCAGCGTTTTTCGTCCTTGCCCGAGTCCGCGGGCATTACCATCTTGGGCGCAGCATCAGGGAGTAGCGTTCTACCCTTACGTTTAGCCGCCAGCAACAGGGCCTGTTTGACTGAGGCCGGGCTTATAGGTCGGCAACGCGGCGGCTTGTCTTCTGGGGTTGTCACAGGAAATGACAAAGGGTCGGAAAAAACAGCTTCAGCCAACACCGTAGAGGCAGTGAAAACAGTTCAGCCCGGGGAGGATGGGGCAGCCGTAAACGTTTCCCCATTCAAACTATGGGGAGAGAGGACCGCTGGCACCGATGCAGTTAGATGTTTGGGAGCAGTCGACTGAGGGCTAGGATTGATGGGGCTTATAGCGCCGACTGTGGGGGCTGGTGACTTGACCGAAATAGTTGACGCCGACGGGAGAAGAGCTGGCCCAGTCTGGCCCGGCAGAGATAAAGTGGTCAAGGAGGCCGAAGCAGAGTCCATGGCCATACCCTGAGGGGTAACACGCCGCCGCTTGAACCTCTTCTCCTGGCTGGGGGTCTCCTCACTGCGGGCACGCTTAAGTGTTGAGAGGCTTGAAATTTCGCTCAACGGAGGGCAGCTGCCAGTGCGGGCTTTCTTTGCCGGCCGCTCAATGTTTCCCGAGTTTTCTTCATCGGCCGGCAATGACCGCTTTTTGTTGGCAGCGGGTGTCGCGACCTCGGTGCCAGGCGTGGTCGATTCAACGGGCTCGGTAAGGGCCTCTCGTGTGACAGCCAGCTTTTGCAACGCCGGGGTTTTAGTCACGGGAGTGCCCACCGCGGAAGACGGAGGCTGCGATTCGGGGAGAGGAATCAGGACAGCAAACTCCAATGTCATCTGGGCCTCGACCTCGGGGAACAGGGGAGATGACATGGCAGTAGAACCGGTGCTGGAGCGAGCCATTCGGGCAGCTGGTGTATGGAGGCCGTGGGGGCTGGATCTAGCGGTGGCGGCCGCACGGCTTGCGGCAGGTCCATCGGTGGAAGCAGCCTTGGAAGACTCAGGGGCGCCAGTGGCACGGGGAGTCCGGGGCGAAGAACTGAGTTGAGATTAGTCAGAGTGAATAGCATGGCAACGTTCAATCACTTACTCAGTCATTGTGAAAAAAAAAAGTCGAACAACGGATGGTCCAGTACGAAGAGATGAATGCAAACTGTACGGCAAGATAAACAATCGTCTCACGATTGTTGCGATGAATCGGGACGAAGTGTTCGAGGTTCTTGGGGTGAAAGACAAAGCGATTGAATCGAAAGCACAAAAATGAAGTCGGGCGTGGTCGAGCAATATCGGTGTGGGCTATCAGGTTGAAAAATCGAGCACTGTCAAATCATCCATCAGAAATCGTTAATTCACACACTTTTATCTTCAAATCAGATACATGTGGATAGGAACTGTCAACTTACAAAGACGTAGACTGTGTTTTCGAAATGGGTGACATAAAGAAAATAGAAGAGGGAGACAGATTTTGCGTTCCAAAAAGAGAGAAAGATTAGTTACCCGGGCAAAGGCCAACTTGCTCAAATATTCCAATGTGGGGCCACACCATTTTTTTCGACTGAAGTGTAATCTTTATACGCATGTACCTTCCGTCACTCATTGCCAAATGACTAGATGTGCCTTTATCTGGAAGGTTATTACCCAATCTGGCATGAGCCGCCCCTTCAAAACTTGTTACAGCGGCCGTGAGGGCTACTATTCCCTGTACGTATACCGTGATGACCAGGGTACGACAAAATGTGGGTTATGGAATCGGCGTGCATAACACACCCACAGACTTCGATGAGCTGGATGCGTAACAACCGGTGGTTATAACGGTATGACCCACCGCCCTGTCGAAATAGTTGGTCGCGTATAACTTCAACGACAGTCACTTAGCTGCTTGTACCGCTACTTAGGCCTGTAAGATAGAATTTGATTGACTGGAATGAAATCTAATCTGCTACCATATCTATGAATAGTTCGATTTTCCCCTGGATATATACAAAGCTCGTGGGTCTATTACATGGTGACCGCCTGAGCAATTAAGTTGGGAGACACGTCTCCAATATTCCTTTCGGTAACCCGGTGGTCCACATCTATTGGGTCTGGGCGATTTCAATGCGAATAAATTCAATATCAAGGCCTTTTGTAGACGTTTACTCTGTTTCCGAAATACTATGCTAGTTACATTACCCGAGATACAAAGGCAGTACTATACCGCTTCGCCTTCAGCCCTTTGCCGGATACATCGTAATCTACGTTCTCGAGCTTTTGTCATCGCCTTCCTCAAAAGAAAAACAAATAACAGTGCGTTTTTTTGATTCAATGACAACCCAGATCTCCGTATCTATCACTTACTTTACAGCCCGACATCATACCTATTAAAGTTGACGCTCACTATCTTTGTTGAGTATCCCACACCAAGACAACCAATTCATCACAATAGACTTCAAACAATACATGCCACGTCATATATTCACCCAATTCGCTAGTACATTACAGAAGACCTCAATATATGCCGTTCACAGCCGCCTTTTTGGCTTAATACATCATTGGAAATGGCCCCAGGTGGCGGTTCATGCGGGCATCATCTTTTCAGCGGCGTTTTGGACAAGATGATTCTGGTTTGATGATTGACTGCTTTACGTTAATGGCCATTATAGAATCACACCTACGTGATGTATACACGTGTGGGGACAAAACCTGACTCAGAGTCTGGGTAGTTAGTTGGCGTCGTGGTCGCCAAGTCTGACTGGTCAACCATAGGGTCTATGTACTGCTAGGGTTTGTGCCATAAAGACACAGTGTCGAGACAACGTGCCCATGACACCTTCGCACTGTGCCCGCCATACGGGGCGTTAGATTGCGTATTGAACGGTAAATTGTATTAAGGTGTCGGATTCGTTTATGGAACGATTCAGCGCGACCATGAAAAGGACACCCCTGTACATTCGGTAGTAGTGTAGTCGTAGAATCATCACGCCCACTTGGCCGTGTGGAACGATCTGTGTGCAAGACGCTGGAACATCCGGTTCCCCGAAGATTTCGGAGGTTGATCTTACTTGGACGTTAGCGTCTGGCCAAAAATACTTCTCATTGTACTTGCAGCTAAGTCAAGTGATGTGGGCGACTCATGGTGGAAGTATATATGGGCAAAGGTATAATCGTAGTCCCCCGCCGAATAGGGATCGGCAACAGACAAACACGCTAGGCTATTAAGCTTTTGACAGGCGGAAGGATCATTAGTTATGCCCCACACTTGACGACATGGCAGATTACATTGAAAATGTGTCATGACCTGGTTTAGTGGTAATCTCCCCAAGAAAATGCTTTGGATTCCATCGAACTGGAGATATACACGCGGAGTCGTTGTCTACGTACGGCAGATGGGTGAACACTGATTAAAGCGTCGGTAAGTGGTCTCCAGGATAGACATTTCTTTCTAGAATGAGACTCAAACGACAGACAGATTATGTGTATAGAGGTTGGGCTATGGTTTCCCCGACACCGGTTGACGTAGAGTGATCAGAGTTGCGCGCCCTAGACACCCTGGAGCACTCGGAACGCTCCACAGCCTACATATCTAACCCTGGGCAAGCCTGATGCCTATTCAATCCGATCTAACTCGTGGTAAGTACCAAAATCATCCGAAATACCTGAAACTGCCGCTTAAATATCAAATTATGACCTATACTGCCAACAAAGTCTCCGTGGTCTAGCTGTTAGGAAGCTGACCTGGCAGGTAGAAGACAACACTGCAGTCGGTTCGAAACCGGCCGGGGACTTGACAGAGCTTTCCTAACTAAGCCCGGGAGAAAACAAAAAGATCAGCTCTAACGGCTGCACCCGAAATATATCCGCCAGGGGAAATCAATAAACAAGATATCAAACGATCCCGCTGAAGTGCAAAAATAAACAGCAATACAGGTTTTCCCTCCGAAAGCGGGGTTTTTCCTTTTAGTTTTTTTGTGAAAATAAATTGGATAAGTAATTGATCGGTGTATCAAAATGATGCATTACATGTGAATTTCTGTCACAAGCCACCGAGCGTGAGGAGAGAAAACAAGTGCGAGATGTAGAACGCCCCAGAATGCAGCGCTGGTTTGTGAAATGTGGTTGCCATAATGTCCGACACATGTGTCCTTGTAATATTTACAGACTGTCAACGTACCGAGCGGCGAATGGGGAACCAGCTTTACCAATGTAATGAAACTGCATAGACCCGA
>LCZG01000073.1:0-22504 GCA_001483325.1 Huntiella savannae | reverse complement strand
GGAAGCCGGCCTTGTGGGCTGTCCGACCAAGAGCACACCCGCACCACCTGCGCCATCTAGTCCTTGGATGCCTTCGAATGGCGTTGATCCGCTACTTGAGGACGATGACGCCGCCAAATTCAAACACTTCGTCGGCAAGATGATGTACCTCATGATTATGACCCGGCCTGATATTGCGTTTGCTATCGGCCAATTGGTACGTGGATTTCCTTCACCGCGAATGAGTCATCTGGATGGAATGTGGCACCTCATCAAATACATTGCTGGCACGAAGGACAAAAAGTTAGTCTACCGTCAATCCGTCACCGGCACCAGCAAAGTAATCGATTGTCACATTTATTCCGATGCTACTTGGGTAGATGGTCCGGACGCTAAGTCAACGACGGGCTACATTATTTTCATGACGGGGGCCCCAGTCATCTGGCGTTCGACCAGACAAAAGGTGATAGCGAGGTCAACCCTGGAAGCAGAACTCATCGCTACTTCTGAAGCCATGTCTGCTGCTGCATATATCAAGAACTTCTGTGAGGCAATCGGACGCAAAGTGGTTATTCACACCGACTGCGATAACAAGGGAGCGATTGCCACGGCTACAAAGGATGCCACCAATAGAGTTACTCGACACATTCGTCTCGCTGATTTCTACATCAGAGAGAAAGTCGCCGATGGAACAACAACTCTGCAGTATGTTCCCACCCACATCAACATTGCCGATCTGCTCGCCAAGTCGTTGCCAAGTGAGATCACCAACAAATACGCCAAGGTCATTTTTGGCCCGCCCAAGTCGGATGACCTGACGGATTGGGAGGCATCAGCATACCACTGCGCCAAAAAGAAGCGGAACCTTTGGACTTTGTTACTAGTGCTCTTCAATCATAGTCTATATAGGAAGCAGGTCCGTATATAGTGAGAAGAGGTCACAGTGAGTAGCCATCAGACAGGGCAGAGGCTGACAATGGGCTCTATCGGTGAGTGGGCATTTCCGCCAACAACTTATTGGACTATAAATTGGGTTTGATGTGCTGGAAGGGTTAGCAATCTATTACTTTTAATATACTATCTGTTTTTATCTACAACCACGTCCCAACAATATATATTGAGGTGCATTCCAGGTATTCACACTGTACACGGTGCGCCGCCATCTGTAGATAGCTGGAGGCTGTATCGTGCCCCAGGAGGCGTTGCACACCCAGACATCGGCGGTCGTTTGATCCGACAGAATCAAACCGGCGCTTCTTCTACAATAGCAAGTTCTTAATCGATGATGGCAGCTCATTGAAGAATAGAGAGGCTCGTTCTTCCCAGCCCAGGTCCTGTTGTGAAGCACTAATATGGCTTCATGTGGTGGCGTAGTTGAGCCTATCATCCAATCGTCGTGGAGAACTTGGCGTCAAAGTATCGAAAGACAAGTTATCATGGGCGTGGGCGAAGTACATGTGACACATTCCTCCATGTCGACACATCAACGCCCACCTCCAAGTGGCTTTAACTCGATGAGTATTGAGGTTTTGGAGACTATGGCCACGCTACATATACTTCAGTCAAGCGAAAGCATGATGCGGAGGGGACATTTTGCTGTGGATTCTAACTTGAAGACGCCCGGGAGTCACTGGTTAGCTGAAGTAGCCATAGGGAGCCAGTTAATGTGGATTGTCTTCTCCATATAACGGAATGAGTGTTAGGGGAGTCTGTCGCGTCGCAATGGAAATAAGGTTTAACAATCAGTCGATGGAAATTCCCCTTCATGGTTGCGAAAGTTGTCAAGGACCCTTGGTACACTCGTCTGAGGACTATCACTGCCTCTAGGAAAGCTGCGCCGCCGGTCAACAACCACGAACTTGCAGGTTAACGGATCGAACCATGGTGTAGTGCGACGCTTCCCGTCAGACCAACGAACACCACCGTGATCACCTGCAGGATGTGGCACGAGTATTCTCAGCTAACTGCTTGAGTGACCTGGTTGAATTGGTGTAAGTGACTTGTTCTGGCAATATCTAGACGTCCAGTTGAATTCATCTGTTGTGGCTTCACGACGCTGCAAGAACTGACTATTCTCTCGTATCAGAATCAGCGGATCTCTTTGGAGGTCCATAGGTAACAGCGATGGCTTTTTTAAACGCGGGAATACCTCCGGACAATCATGGTTTCTGAGTACATTTCAATAGAGGTCACAGGACTTGTCGTTTGATCACTCAAGTCCATGGTGCGTGTAAACACGAGGTTTTCCGAGAGATGTAGTTTGACATCATGCCGATGTTAGGTGAGGTAAATATTAACAAAGAGTTAGGATTTATTGAACAACGCGAGTACAAGAACAACGCGACACATCGGCCAGAACAGATATTTTGGCCGCAAAGACTACCCCCTAGTACAAAGCATCTCTCAGGTATCCAACGTGATGAAGAGAAGATGAGAACCAAACAAAAACAACACCGAAAACGACAATACGACACCCATAGATGTGGAATGAAAGATGACACAGAAAACACAGTGATCGCACAAACCATGACGCTGGCCCGCCCCAATGCATCGTGTACGGAGTAAGCTTGCTTATTAGACAGGATAGAAACACTTGAGCCGGAGTTCATCGAAGTATTACACAGAATACACATGAACGGCCCCGGCTGTAATCTTTGGGAGAAGCAACCAGACAGACTAACCACCAAATATTCAACAGAATAAATGGATTATTCGGGGTGGAAATTGGCTAGTGACATAATTCAAACAGGGACAACAATTGCAAGTAAGATTTAGTAGCAATGGATCCCCGGATCATTGTACACCAAAACTCGCCACATATCGATAATCAACTACGCCCTGTAGTTGACGCGTAATCTAGGGCGAAGCGAGCGCCCACGAGACCACCGATGCTCACCCTCGCACGCCTTGGCAGGTACACCTCTTGCTGGCGCGGAATCTGGAAGCGGCGTTCTACGCTTCTTTTTAGCTCCTACCGGCCGGTCTGGCTTCAGAGAGCTCGAGGTCGTGCTCGAACGGAAGCCCAGATCGTTCTCCTGGTTTGCTAAACCGCGTGGAGACCCCCGAGGAAATTCGGCCTTGGTAAATATTGGAGAGCCTGACGCGATGGTTTGCTCTGGCGAAACTAGAGAACCGCCACAGGGTTCTTCCTGGGGACGTTTGGCGCGGGGAGTGTTTCGTGTCGATATATTCGGATGGGAACTACCAGGTGATTGGGGGTCGAGGAGCATTCGGCTTTGGGTGTCAGCTTCATGATCTGCAGAACTGTTGAGACCGGAGGCCGGGATTAAGGGAGAAACGGCCTCGGTTAGCTCCGCCCGAAATCTCTCACACACGGGTGATTGACCAGGCACGAGGCGGACACCAGGCGGAGTCAGACAACGACGTTTGACCGTGGTCGGGGCTCTGTCGGGCTCTTCGCTGAGCGCGCGCTTCAGCGGTGAGTGACTGCTGATTGTGCTAACCAACATGTAACTGTCGGTTCGGTATTTCTTTGCACACCGCTCAGTTCCAGTCGGGCTGTCTCCATCGAGCGGCGACGACCCGTTGTTGGTGGTAGTCAGTCTGTCGGAATCGTTCCCAGAAGTGTTGAGAATACTAGCGACCTGGTACTCGACGTGAATCTTTTGCGATCCAGGTGCCTCGCTGGAAGATGTGATAGTAACAGAGGATGAGGGTTGTAATTCCGGCAGGGGAATCAAAACCTCAAACTGCATGGTCGTTTGGGCTTCAACTTGTGGCAAGAGTGGTGAGAAAATGACGTTAACACTAGTGTGGGAGCCAGCTATACCGGCGGCTAGCGTGTTCGCGCCGTGGGAATGGTCAGCGCCACCATGAGTGATCGGTGTGGCGTTGGGGGACCCGGCGGCCCCGGCGTCACGAGTAGAACTAGGCGACGAACTGCCACCAGATTAGTCGGAGAACAGAACATCTCAATGTACAATTACTTACTAAGACATTTTGAATGAAAACATCCAAAACCGGATGGTGGGTTGTGAATAGACGAATCCAAATGGCAAAGCAAAATAATAGCTCGTAAGACAATTGTTGCGATGAACCAGGAGGAATGGATGGAAGTTTCCGAGACGAGAGCGGATCGGTGAAATCGAAAGCACAACAGAGCAAAGATTGAACGTTGTCGAGACGTATCGGTGATGACTATGGGTGAAGAAGCCAGGCACCGTCTCTAATGTGATCAAGGTCTTTCAGTCTAACTTTGCGTCATCAAATCACTCGTGTATGAACAATACATTCCAACTCACCAAGATCAAAACACGTTGCCAAGACTGGCGAAGAACAAACAGAAGACAATGAAGACGGACTTTGGCGTGACAAGTGGGAAAAGTGTTGGTTGCTAGGGGCGGAGACCAACAGATTTGAATATACGATTGTGGGACCACACCTTTTTTATTATCTCAGTTGAAGATTTAATACGCATGTACCTTCCATCAACACACGCAAATTGTTGTATGTACTCTCTTCTGTCGGTTATTACTGTATTTGGCATGGGCTGTGCCACAGCGGGGTTGCTTCAGGGGCCCTGTAGACTGCGAGGCTCTGTAAATATGCCGGGGTTTACCCAGGTGAGAGAAACATGTGTGTTCCAGATTTACATGAACAACATATCAACAAACGTTCATCGCCTGTAAGTGTAGCTGCTAGTGGTTTAAGCAGTGTATCATAGCGCCTCGGCAAAGTGGTTGATGACACATTACTTCGCCTTATTCATTTGGCTAATCGTCTCGCAACAAGTAACAACCTCTTAGGTGCATCACTAATAACGATCTGAACAGTTTAATTGCAAATACCTTGCAAGTATGTCTTTCTAAGCGCCTATAGTATACTTTTATTGAGTCTTAATCATATTGCTCGGGTGGAATCCGATGCCAAGACTCTGCTTAGCCGATTTATCTGCTTTTAAAAACGTAGGCTAATTGTACGACAGTACATCGAACGAAATACGGTTGGATATTGTTTTCCCTTCAGCTCTTGGGCCATATATTGCAATCTATATGTTTGGTTTATGGTTATCTTGTTCTATGATAGCAAGTTGAGCAGCACTGCGTTAGTTTATGCCCAGGGAAATACACATGTCCACAACTTCCACGTACTTCAGATTTCCCCATGGTGACTGTACTTAAGCGCAATAATGTATGCCATGGTCGATACTCACCTGTCCTATTCAACATCCCGCAGTGAATGGGCCATATCACATCAATCAGCCGCAATCAGAACGACACACTACCCTTTTCTGCACGTCCTTCGTGAGTTTTAGCACAACCTAGCTTATGACGTTCTTAGCCTCATGTTTGGTTTGATACTTCGCAGAAACAGGCTCGAGATGCCGGTACTTAAGGGTAGCGCCTTTTCTAGGGGATTCCCGTTAACTAATTCCGGTTCATATCTTATTTGTTGGATACTAGCGACACTCACATAATCACACTTTCCCGCACCATAAGCCACGAGAACTGGCGTGCATCTTTTGCCAAACTGAGAGCGCATCATAAAAGTTATCACATCCATTGGTCACATGTAGAGTTAACATCATTTCAGGGTTGCGCAACCAAGTGACAGGGCTAATATAGCGTGCGCATGCCACTTGCACACTGCCTCTTGGAAACATAGGCAGTGGTTGTGTTTGAATTTGTGCTGAGGGCACCCGTTGTAAGGAAATCTCTACCTGCCTATATGACCATTATGTTAGGTGATAGATGTATCTCCAGATGCTTCTCCAAGTCGGCGGTTGTGTCTCACATGCGGAACGGTTATTATGCAAGATGTAAAGGAGATTGTATGTTACATGCGTCATACAATATCTGCAGCATTGTCATATCACCAGGTAGACTGCATCCCATCTGATAACTCCCGACGACTGGTATTGATGGCTTCCGTGATTGCCATCTAGTCTGACGATTGAGCACCGTAGCTCCTCGTTTCCTGTCATAGAAAAAGACCACTGCCATGGTAGAGTTCACATATCAGGATGTATGCCTCAGCATCAACGTTCTCTTCTGATATCGAGGGCTTTGGAGTGACAACTCTTGTATGTTGTCGGATTCAAGGGCCTGGAATCGATTTTAACGGATGTATAGTCCGGTCGCGGGGAAACATCGAAGCTGAGCCGCAAGGGCTACACCAAAGAGCAGTTGCTCTCTCTCAGCCTTTCGCAAGGTTTGGTTCACGGAGACTTTGATGTTCAGGGTTGCCGCACTCTTGCATAATCTGTAACCGCACACAATATCTAAAATGAAGTTACCGGATTTGGGTAACTACCCAATATCATGGAAGGTGGATATTTGCTCCTTCTGTGCGTTTGGATGATTCCCGGTAAAACTGTAAAGATTTTGCATCTTCTTCTGGGTATTCTTTCTTTCATCACCCAGGTGTTCATCCGTCTGTTCCATTTTTCATCATCAAATTTGTCAACATCGTCCGTTTTGACTTTCGCCATCTGGTTAATTGCGTGTTTTACATCGTATACTCGAGACATTCGCACATATTTCAAGACCAACTCTCTTTTTTATTCCAACAATGAGCGCTTCAACCTCCAATATTAAGTGTACTCGTTGCGCTGAAGATGGGTGTACGCTTCCATGCTACCCGAATGGCAGAGGCGAATGCGAGCCATGTGCGAAAACAGGTTGTCGTATCAACTGTTTTCCAAACCTCAACCGCTGGCCAGGCACAATTCCCCCACCTGTAGTAAGTTTCCGAATATACATAACAGAAAGTTTCATGTCTAACGTCTCTGCCGGTAGATCGAACTCAAGGCAGCCCCATGTATGGCTAATCGCGGCCTCGACAAAATTACGCCAGCCAACCGTATTCAATGTGACGCTTGCATCAGAATGGGTTGTCAAATTGCATGCTGCCCACACAAAGTCGGCAAATGCCAGGAGTGCTTCGCCACCGGTTGCTCTACGGCCTGTTTTTCAAAGGAGTCTCGTGTGAATGAATCTCGCCGGATCAATGTAAGCCTTTTACCCACGACAACACCAAGGACCTTGCCTAATCCATTTGTCTATAGCCCCAGTTTCCCGGCCTTGGTAGCGTGGCCACAAGCTCATCCACACCGGCTAGAGAGCCACAAACCTGTGCTCCTAAGCGCAAAGGAGATAACACAACCTGCGCTGACGGTCGCCTAACAAAACGAGGACGAACCAACCTCGACCCGGTCAACAATGACGGCCTCGAACGGGTCCATACCTCCGGCGAAACCCCGATATCCAATGAACTTACTCTTGTTGATCGATCCTCAGACATCTGTGCGGTGTCTTCGATTCACTCGAATTTCTGGATTGATTTTGTCCTGCCGAGCCTGAAGGGCCAGCAACAGACAGCTGCGTTGACCTCAACGGCTCCTCTGTTTCTCCACCCTGTGGACGTGCAATCCAGATCCTCCGCCGTGGCGTTTGATAGGAGCTCCGTTGAGCGTTGGCTCCAGACCATGGAGATGAAAGAGTTCTTGTATCAAGGGAGGCCTTGGTTTGGCGACCAAGTGACGCAGCCGCGAGAACTAGTGCGCGGGGACGACTATACGATTCTCGACCCACTCCGTGACGTTGATGTTGGGGAATCCGCCTTTGCTGAGTAACGGGTCTCCTCGGTCACTGGGAATGCCATCGTGCATCGCAGCTGTCAATATGCACAATTCAGCGCCAGTCCGACAGTATGGTATCATGTTGTAGATACAGATTTGTCAATGCAAAAACCTTTCTTGAATTATGCAGCCAAGAATGCAGAGATAGACTAGGTGATATCACTGGAACCAGTAACAAAGGCCACAGGATTCCTCCTTTTGGCGCACTAGTATCGGCCTACTCCCCAAACACTCTCAACCGGGTCCCAGATTGTGTGTTGAGCGGGATATTGAAACAAGGACTGGGGCTTGGGAGTGACACGATCCAGAGAGGCGATGAAGGTTTTATTGTTGTGTATTCATTGGAAGTGTAGTGGTAGAGCTATTACGATCAAGTGGTAGTGTAGCATGATCTACCAGTCACATCATAGAACATCCGGTCCCCCGCAGACTTCGGGCGGTACCTGGCTTGTACGTTAGCATCGGGCCCTAAATCTATCTTTATCTACTTTCAGTCCCGTCCGGTGATAAGAGCCGTTCAGGAGGGAACCGGGCGTGGTTGCATGCGCCATGTTACTTCCTGACCAAGGGTCGGCCAACGGCAAGCAAGTTAGCAGAATGAAGTTGTACCAGGCGGACGGATGATTGATCGGGCTCCACACTTGACGGCATAACAGATTAGGCTGACGATGTGTTCTAAACCCGTTGACTGGTAATCGGCTGAGGGTATGCTTTGTAACATATCCAAGCCAAGGAGGGCCAAGGGGCTGGTGTATGACTGCGCCATATTCGGATAGGACGAGCCTGTCGGTAGATGGCTCCGGTACAGATGTTCGTCGCCACAACAGGGTTGAAAGATACTTGACTGACTGTATACGTGTTGGAGTGTGGAACATTGGACACCCGGGTATCAACCACAAATATCATGGCGACTTGCGGGTTCAGACACTGAGCAAACTAGACACATCGGGCTTAAATAGACGCAGCTTTAGATACTGATATATGGCAAGATGCTATCGTCATTTGTGAGAAACATTGCCTCTGAGGCTCTGTCGCCCTTCAACGCGCGATTGGCGTCATCAATGTGGGAGGATTACTCTTCATTTGATGGGACAATTGCCGCTAAGGGCAAGTTGAAACCTCATGGGGTACTTCCTACACCTCAGGTATATATTCTGGCTTTCTTTTGCTATCCCTTCCGACGGACAGATTGCGGCGATATAAATAGCCATGATAGCTGGATGCTTGCGTAGCATGTCAGGCGTTATGGTGAGACGCATATCTAGTCCCTGAAGCATGTGCATGATTATGTTCACGTATCAATATATAACTACATCTATAAAGTTTCTATGCGGAGTTGACTGACAATTTGTGTTGTATTTTGCAAGTAAGAAGTGCATCGTTCCAAGTTCCCGATTCTCCTCAACAGACGGTATTGCGATTCAGTGTTTAGTTGTGGAGCACCACGAATCCCAAGTTTAGGAAGTCAACAGGTTCCTGTTCTTTTACTTCAAAGGATATATACCCATCCTCTGGTAGCATCTCAAGCCCATTGGCCTCGAAGTCCACCGGGCACTGTGGGCCAACCTGAAAAGCCATACCACCGTCATATTCTTTCCAGGTATCGGCCTCGATCGAACCGTTGTCCTTGACGGCCTTTTCCCAAATTCCGACACGGGGGCAGTCATTAGAACCAATGGACTTTCCCCATTCCTCGTCGTAGGGAGCGCATGTTAGGGACGCCGACCTTGCTTAAGGTCTTGCATGAGCGGGCAGGTTGAGGGCGAGGCTTGTTTTGGGTCTGGACTGCCAGTGCCTCGCCGGTCGAAGGAGTTCTAGCATGCTCTACATTCAGGACCAGTGATGTACCGGTCGCAGAGATGTCAACTCCCATGGGTGTTGTCGGTGACAAACCCACAGTATCGGGGCTTGTGGGAGCCAGGATGGATTGCGAGATATGGTCTAAATCGTGTCTCGTTAGTGAACCATAGTCCGCGTTCGTTCGGTCACGCAACTTACCGCGAGGAAGAAGGACGTCATCGGCTGTCGCAGCGGCGGCCACCACAGCATGAAGATCTGTTGGTTCGAATACCCGCCCTGATGGTGCTATTCCTTGTTAATAATGCTTTGCTCGTGTGAATACTCCAGGTCAACTCACTGCTTGAACATGGTGGCGGAAGTATTGCAGGCAAGCCCATCCATAGAATCTATCCGTGGATTTTGCTAGTCCCCACAGGAATCGAGGAGCCGTTATTGGGGAAAAAAAAAGACTTTGTGTCTCGGGCAACTAATCAGATTCCCACATTGGAGTACATAGGCGGTTCGACCGTTCCTGAACTGATCACATCTGTATTGGTGATTTGTTCAGTGATCCGCAATATTTCATGTTGGACTGAAAGCAGCTTACGACCCAAAGAAGCATTCGTAGCGGCGAAACCACACCCAACAATGAACACTAATCCACCGGAGCAACATTCACGCGTGCTGTATCCCTCGGCGTGTATCGCCCCGCGTCACAAGTTTATTCGTGATAATTGGCCCGTGGGGGATGATGCCACACCTCATTCAAGAGGTTCCATGTTTTGATGATCACTGCTTCTTAGGGAAGCAGGATTCCCGTTACGGCTCCGGTTGCAAGGCATCTCGTTGAGACATTGTGTAATATGTCCATGGCCTTACGCATGTATGATAATAAAAAAACAAATGTCCATGGCCAGTGTAGTCCACACGTAGACTGGAGTTCTGACTTGCAAACAGTGAAGGAATAAATGTTAGCGACTAGTGTTGACCCACGTCTGTATCTTGATACTTACCTAGAGAATGCTAGGTGTCATCATTCATTGCACAAGGGTTGTTTAGGTCGACAATGGTTCCTTTCATGTGGAATTTAACAAAAAGGGTTGGTATGCGATATGGTCGCTCGAGCATCGAACGAAACTCTATGTTATCCTATCTATGGTAACCGCCGACACGATCCATGGAGGGCTCTCTATGCACCTGTCCTCTTAGCATAGCGCCCTTGTCTGGAATTCACGAGCTTACACAAACTAATCGCTATGTAGGGATTGCGCTGTTCTGGTTCTCTGAGCGTTGTTGTATCTGGTCCTAACTGTGTATACCAGACACTAGAGTACAGCTAATTCAACAATCCATATGCATCGAACAAACTTCCCAGTGTGTACCGATGACATAAGGCTGCAACAGACCATGACAGACGGCAAAGAATCTTGCGTATGGCAGGGGTTCATCTCTCGGCCGGGCAAGAAAGTTAACAATAAAGACAGACTTCTCAGTTCTATTCGATTTTCGATTTTCGACGGGGCTCCTGACTTGCCAAATTTGCATTGTTACGGTTCGGTCCTTGGTACCGTTTTGCACACAATGGCACCACAACCGAAACTTCATCGGGATTACATCTCGTGCTACAGCAGAGGTTTTGCACTACAATGATATCTCGATACGTCAAGTAGATAGTACAGTCAACTGGTTCTGCTGGCTTTCATTTCAACCCAGGACACTACTTCATCGGAGAGCAACGCGTTCGTTTAGCCTGTATATCAGTTTTGGGGTATTTCAATTTGCTGGCCGTTTCATCGCTAGAGGTACGGACCTTCTGATCAGATTTTGTATTTAGATATGTCATCGACCGAGCGGCATTGGCATTAAGGTGGGCGCAGGGCTGGTAGAAGGTGTGTCCTTTGGTACCAGTTCTTTTTCTCGCAAATGCTACATCAGTCGCACGGAACAGGAGTTGCTGAGTTCTCGTCTGTTGCAAGGTCTCCACAATTGAACGCGCACCGAACTGGAGGCATGCTTTTTTTGAGCAGACCGAATCTTCATACTTGGCATACTGCTCACTGCCACCTGGTACCCGAGTCAAGTCTGTATTCATAATGAAAGTTGAGTAGAACCCACTATATTGTGTCACAGATCCTAAACAGAAGAATGTGGAATTTTAATCGCAGCATTGAGTAATGCGGTTCTTTACAAGGATCCCAGATGGGATGGATAGTTCGATGAAGAAGCTTCCAAACGTACGGATGAATGGGGCGTGCAGGTAACATTTGATGTCAACGGCTGCCATCTCGGGTGAATGTATGCGCCAAATCAATAACAGCGATTCAAACATTAACCACCATTGCAGCACTCATTCCTCATCTTAAATCCGACACGATTGCACAGAATACAAAAGAACGATGGTGAAGCGGAAGCTGGAGGTTTGCTGGGGAGTTCACTAATCTTCCATCTGATTTCAGTCGCAAATAAACATGTGTGTGATGGCGAGGAAACCTTTAGCATTGAGGGGAAACAAAAACGATGGAGGCGGGTGTCTTTTTAATTAGAAGTCAATCACTACAGTTATAACGTAAATCTCGACATGGGGAGAACTTGTCCATGTCACATGTCGTTGATGGTCAATCACATATGTGTCACCGTGCTGACACACACACCACACGGCCGGTTCGCACCGTGACATACCCGACACAACCCTAACCCTCGATCCACCCTATGTAAGACCATCACTAGAGGTTTCTGGTTTCTTTCTTTCGTCCCGAAAGGTACGATTTCTAGCAACCTGCATATCATTCCTTGTCACATTGGATTCTCAGCGTCACATCTCAGTTGGAGTAGTGAAATGGTGGCGACGATGTATTCTGACCGTGAGACTCTAGGTTGTGATGATCAGCTGGATGAAGAGGTCCGAGAACCTGGGTGAATATCCAGAACACAGCACAAAACTGAAGAATTTCGAGACCTTGTTGCTGAATGACCGAGGTTTCAAAGTAGAAGGTGTTAATGCTAGGCACTAGGACCATACTCCCGCTATTGAGATGCTTCTAGTGGCATCTACTTTCAATTGGTCAATCGAGAAGTGTCTACATGCTGTGGCCGGGCAAAAGGCTGAGACCAATGGAACGACGAAATATGGTTTCCTTGATAACATAGAAACTATCACGGGCACGGCATAGTACACAAAGTGCACAAGATAGATGTGGAACTTATAGGAGTATGTGATTGTTAATTAGATAAAAATGCAAGCGCGGCCATGAGCATCGCTAGGTTCGTCCAGATACGGGATCATACACCCGTCACTTTAGTGTCCAATTCATCACTGGTGAAAATCCTTTATAACATCGCTCTCACGCTGACTGATAACGATGACAGCCTGTAACAAAGTATTAGCGTCTCTACGGCCTAGAAACGGCGGGCGTCACGGCAGCCCGGCTTGTGTTTACCCAGCCACCGGATCCACAGAATGTGAAGAAATCATTCAAGATGGCTTCCCACTTTCCTCGAACTTGGGCCAAATAAAACGAGAGATATCTCCTCCTAAAGTAAGCACGGAATTGAGTAGCACACATATGTCTTAACAGTAGGAAAGCTTGACGTGCTAGAAACTATATTTATTAGGCGGTAGACTGACAAGTATCAGAAGTCAGGTTGTCTTTGGTGAAACAATGTGTGGTAAACCATGGGAGGAGGGGGGGTAAACAACTTATATGTGAAGAGAAATAAGATAATGAAGCTTCTGACTTTGCACATATGAACAGAGGTATTGAATGACTTTGTGGAATGAAACAGTGGAACGATTCAAAGCAAATTTCAAAGAAGAAAGCACATGAAATAGTCCTCTAAGGTTGCCCCGAGCTCAATTGATTTGTCAACTCCTTCATTGATTTCGCGGCAACAGAACGAAGAAGAAGTGGTAGTATCACCCAGTATGCATTGCATAAGAAGGAGCATCAACCTTTACTCGGCGCGAAGGTGGCCAGTCACCTAGTTGAGTGCAGTTGGGAAGTTACACCACTTGTTTCAACGCCTTGATCATCTGTTAACAAGTCTCTCCATAGGCTAAGCCTGCATGAGAGTAATGAATAAAAAAAAATAAAAAAAAATCTGTTAACATGCACTTCCCTGGATGGGATCGATGTTACCTCTTCTGTATACGGTACTGCACAGAATCCAATTGTATCAATCAACTGCCACGAATCAATTGTCGCCCGCAGTAGACCGGTTTGTGTCGACGCGGTAGTCTCATGTAATGAGTTCCAAAAGCTTGAAATAATAATTTGCTGTGCCATCGTCGTCACC
The DNA here is from genome assembly GCA_001483325.1 of Huntiella savannae. NCBI lineage: Eukaryota > Fungi > Ascomycota > Sordariomycetes > Microascales > Ceratocystidaceae > Huntiella > Huntiella savannae. The sequence goes on along the minus strand of LCZG01000073.1, from coordinate 8,853 downwards.
GAACGCCAGCCTGATTATAACCGGGACACCCACTTGTGATTGTCCGGGGAGAAGGCAACTTTCCAGTGGGCGGATCGATTGCAGATAATGACCATTCGAAGAAATGACAAGAACCTACTGTGAAAGATACATCTGCCGCCACAAATGGTGCCTACGCCCAACCCGGAAGAGGACGAGTTCCGGTAATTGGGGCATGAACTTAATTGTTGGTACAGAGAAAAGTAAATGGCGAGAGCTTACGTGGTAAATTTGGGTTATTTGGGTGAGTGTTTCCCTCCAGTCTTTGTTTTGAACTCTTTTCATCCGTTTCATCTACACATCAATCTAACACCCATCGTTTGCAAGTGAAAATGACAATTTCGAACACGCGAACATGTTACTAACTGTGAATATTTAAGCCGCAGGTTACCTACGTTTCCAATATGTCCCGTCCCCAGAACTCGACCAACGCTTCAACCGGCAACACCGGCAATACTGGCAGCACCGAGCGGCCCCGGGTGAGTCTCGCAATTTTGGATTTCACATCCACGAACAACATTACTGACTCCCTTTGTCTCATTATAGGGTGGAACACTCCCGGGAAAGCTGTGTCCACGTTGCCTATCGCGCAACCGGGAGTCTTGAGTTGCACCGGGCCGCATATGCTCGAACTGCAAATACGATAACACGAAGTAAATCTTCGTTATCGTCAACGTTCGACAGTTCTTCTGATTGCCCCGTGCTTTAACCTAACCTACTGCTTGTTTTACAGGCTGGTTTCATAGCTGTTTAAAGAATGTCTTCTCCAGGAATTATAATATGAAAATACGGGAATAGAATACTGGCTGGGTTCAAAAATCGCCGGTTCACACGTGCATATCAGATGATATGATATGAATCATTATAACATGCATAGCTAATTGCAAATTATGGTTCGTGCTGAGCACATTATAGAACCTATAGTGCCAATGGCGACCGACCATCGGAGTGTGTTGTTGTTTCACAGGGCCAGGAGCCTTTTCGTGATACCCCCTTGACAATGTATGCACAATGATCAAGACCATCTTGGCCAATACTTTGAATAGCACCGGAGCACCTACATGTGGCATTTTCAAGTACGGCGTGTGAATATTGGTTGAGCAGAAATTGCTAGATTGTTCGGGATTGCTGCGGATATGATCGTGGGGCCTGACGTTTCATGCTTTCTACAAATCTCTTGTGATCACAGCCGTTATCTTGACAGTTTTGGTCGGGTATAAGAATAGCAAATGTCGGTTGTTCATCACCGGCTAGACCATTAGCGAGTCAGCGTCTGTCACGCATTTCAATGCCGGCTACTAACTATGCAGTGTGTGACCTGTCAGATTCTACGCTGATGTATTTGTTTATGCACATGGCATCCAAGAACGTTGAAACACGCCTTTGCATGTTTCATAATAATTGATTTGATGATGATGATGATATATTGGATGGTTGGAAGCCTTTCATCAATTACTAGGCCAACAAGAGTACCCGGCTGCATGCATGACAACCGACTGAGGGCCAACTAAGCTAATCAATGATGGCCAACGACAACAAGGGCTTTACCTCGTGTTGTCATACTTGCAATTCGAGCAGATCCTTCCTGGTGCAACCCAGGACTCCCGGTTTCGTGACAGACAGCGAGGGCAGAGCTTGCCTGGGAGTGTTCCACCCTATCAAGAGACAAAGGGAGTCAGTAATGTTGTTTGTTGATGTGGACTCCACAACTGGAAGACTCACCCGGGGCCGCTCGGTGCTGCCGGTGTTGCCAGTGTTACCACTGGTACCGGTCGAAGACTTGGTGGAGTTTTGAGAGTGAGACATGATGAAAGTATTGCAACGAGAAAGCTTATATACTAACTATTAGTAAGGTATTTGCGGTGATGGGGCATATTGTTTGGACTCACAGGCGATTTGTGTCAGATGTTTGCGTAGATGAAAAGGATGAAAAGATTTCAAAACACAGACTGGAGGAAAACACTTCTCTAAATACCCGAAGATCCCCACGCAAGCTCCTTCCTTTTCTTTTGCGGTTTACGAATGATCCAAGCTAATTCCTAATTCCGGCCCTTCCCCTCCTGGAGGGTTCATCTGTTCCCCATATCACTTGAACAATGCATTTCATAAGCGCTATTGTGGTTGTTTCCTTATTTGACTGTCCATGACTGGCGGGTAGTGCAACCTATTTACGGCCTCATATGATATTACATATAGAGCTATATGCATCGAAAATAGATCCAGTTGTCACCAACGCGGAACACAATTACATCATTGAGTTTGGGAAAAATGGCTTTGACAGCACTCTCGGCTGCGGTTGGCATAGCTGGACGGCCAGTTAGTCCAGTCCCTTTGTGGTGATAGTCCTCTTGACAGCGCCTGTGGGAAGAGCAGCGTAAGACTTTCAAGATCCTTCTCCGTGATGGGAACGTTAATCTTGTGGCTGTTCTTCTGGTTGTGTGTGCCCCACATCGCCCAGAAGTCTAGATTCAGGGCCGTGGTGCGGGCCTCTGGTTCATGGCAGAATCTGTGCATCGTGAAGTTGTAGTTTGGTGTTCGGCGTTCGGCGTGATTTGGGGGCCGGAGGTCTTTGTGGCGGAGGGAGAGTTAAGATGGATGGTGATGATTGATTATGTTTGGTGGACAGCTGAAGGTATTACTCGAAAGCACTATTAAGCTAAGTCATATTCTTGCGTCTCACGGCCTTCGCCGTCATTGCTCCTGAGGCGATAGATACTACGATCTCAGTGTCGAGACCGCACGAAGGTCTGGTGAATAGGTCAACCGTCAGTCTTTGGTGACGTCCGTGCCTGGTTGACAGCCAAGAAGTGGACCTTAATGGTTGGCAATGTTTCTATAGATGATTGATATGGGATACCGTCCGTTATACCGGATGAATACAACCAGGTTACCTGTTACATACAGTTCGGCGACAGTACAGACAGGTTGTGGACGTTGGCAGGGTTAGCGTTAGTTTAGTTAGGGTTATTGGCGGTATTAGGCACGTTAGAGGCGTTGGGGAAGGCCCACTGAGAGTACTCTCGGGAGTGAGGGGGGTGGAGTTTGGTGGGATCCTATTGAAGTCAACATGAGTAAACAGAGAATGTTGGCGTTTCGAATTCCAATGGGGGCCTACGTGCGCCGCGGTGGCAGTGTGGGTTTCGGACCTCTCGGGTGTGTCACCGTTAGGGTTAGGGACTTACATCTTTGTGTTACTAGGTAAATAAACATTCGTACGAATGCTGACAACCCCGCGATAACACTTGAATATCACTCCGTAGCATCAGTTGTGAATCGAATGATATTGACATGAAGCTTTACCGGGTATATTTCTTATATTCTATTCAATGAAGTCAGGCGGTTGACAACTATCATACATCTACACAAACCTCATCTAGTCACAAGACCCGTTGATGCGAGGAAACAAAACTAGTATACAGTACCTCTGGCAGGATGGGTAATTCTCCGGCTTCCGTGTGGAAGGGACTCTCGACTAAACCCACTTTGTACCTCTCTACATCGTTGAAAAGACCAATTCAATTTGTCATCAGGGTAGATTAAGCGTCAAGGGATATACCACGCTGTGCTGGTCATTGTACTGATACGGTTCTTTACTGCCTATGAAATGTTTGTCTATGGGAGACTTTTTAAATACTTTGCAAGGCTTAGACAAGGATACCTTGACGTTGGGAATTTGCAAACTAACGTCAAACATGGACATCTAGATGTCCATGTGACTCAAATAGGGCTCTACTCGACATTCCGTCGAGGCTCATAAAGATTTTGAGGTATAGCTATAGACATATGTGATAACCTTGCCAAACGTTGACAACCGGCCAGCAGCCTTGAACCCAGCAAACCGATGCTCCGACGACTATGAAAATGCACGTGCCTGTTGGTTTACTTCAGACGCTTAGCACGTACCACAAAGAAGAAGGGAGATTGTCGTAGGCCGCTAGGAACATTCAAGGAATGAAAATACATCACTAACTCAGGAGTTAAAAGGAGACTTGGAAGGGAACCGTCAGGCAGATTATGCAGTACTTGCATAGGTAGAAATACCTGACATTGAAGCAAACAATAACAATCCAGGGAAACTAAAAAGCTTGACATTCTTGTCTTTGTCGAGAAAGAAGCCCAACCATAAGTATCGGTAAAGTCGGAGGGAAGCGGAGATAGACACAAAAGCTGAAGGACTGTCTCAAGTGGCAATCAAGCACACAGATAAGTGAAGATTTGGATTGGTATAAGTGACGGTCAATATGCTCTCATTTGTGCCTACTTCATGATTACAACATAAGTCCAACAAAATTCAACAGTCTTCTTACATAACACACTAACAAAGTCTAATCCAGACAAAATCCAAGTTCTGTATGTAAATTTATTCTTGACTCCATCGACACGATGGCTGCTAACCGCCTACCTCTTTTCCTTTTAGAAACATGAAGAACCCAAACACACCGTTTATATCCTACTTGGAGTATGAGTGGATTTATGAAGAGCGCTTCTCCCGTCCTGCCTTCATGGAGCATCTGCGAGTGATCAAGTCTGTTTGGGGACCCTTTGGCCTCCGTGGGATCCATTTCTGGATCCAGAAAATCGGACCGCCCTCCACAGCCACGCGAACAATGTACCGCGCGCTGGTCCGTCTTGAATGGCCTACACAAGACGAGTTTGTTTCAGCTGCCAAATGTCAAGATTGGGAGACGATCAGTGAGAATTCTCGATCCGTTTGCAGAACGGAGGTCAGTTTGAGTTTGAACTCGGATCAATTTGGCGCTCGAGACTTGGCTTTCACCGAATTCCACTAGGTATGCAGGGTCTTGGGTGGTAATGTTCGTAAGTGTGTGGCGTAAAGCTATCCGTTGTGTTCAATCTCTAACATATAACATCAACAAGTGCCGGAGTAGCTTGGTCAAGGCCCGTTGTCTCGGCGGATGCTGGTCGAAGACAGTTGAATCGTCCATTTGATATCATGGTCTTTTTTCTCCTCACGCAAGCGTGAGCCTCTATACAGCGAGTTTTTGAAACTTCCAATGAAGCGTTTGTAACACTACAACCACCCGGCCCCAGAAGAATAGAGGAAGAAACTATTATTTATCAACGAATTAAAGTTACACGACTCCAATGTCTTACAAACCATGGCACTCCTTACACATATCCTCATACCGTCAAGTAACCATATGAATAGAGGCCCGCGTAAATAGTCAATGGCGGATATTGTGCAACTGTATGTCAGCGATAACTCGGCGCTATTCGCTGAGTACCACGAAGGATATCGGGTATCAACGACCTATATAAATATCGCCAACCAACAAGATCCACTGATTGATTGTCAACCCCCGGACTGACGTCACCAACGCCAGAGAGCTATTCAAACCACCCTGACGTAATCTCATGTCTTTGTCCTCTATGTATTGAGAGTACCCGATCAGTCACCGCGATAACCTCTTCAGATGAGCCTTGCACGTCATCACCCCAGCCTCCAAACGTGACCTTTGATTGCAAAAGACATAATCCTCCGCACCGTATCATCTTTTGACCTTTGATGTCCTAACATCTGTAGTTAGCTATCACTGTTGGGATGCTTCAAGGCTCTGTTCCGCGGTTAGTTAACAGGACGTCTTCACTTTAAACTGTGACACTCAGTGTCAGACTCATTGACCCGATGTAGCAGACCCTTCCCAGTCACGCCCACAAATAGTCCGGATTTTGGTTTAGTACATGTAACATCACAATGCCTAGATTCTCTTGCAATATGTCTGAAGTGAAATTGATCTAATGATACAACATATATTGATGACTCTAAGTATAAAAACTAAAAAATGCTGGCATATTCCCTACAACAGAGGAGTGTTAGTATCTGTACAGATCAACAACTTCAATGACACATTAACTTACAGATATGCACCGCGAAAGCCGATCTGGCCGCTACTCTTGGAACTCCTTGAAAACTCGTTCCGCCAGCCTGAGCGGGGACCCATGTAGTGTACACTTCATCCCCGCTTTGCAAACGTGGCGTGAATCGTACTCTATGGTGTCCCAGGCCTCGGTCTGGGCAGCGGCCAAAAACTCCTCCTTAGTGGGCCACTCCAAAACAACAATCGCATGATACACTGAGCCGTGCACACACCCGTTGCTTTTCTTGGGAGTATGTACCCAATATCTAATATTGCTGAGGCCAGCGGGCCTCCATAAGGACTGAATGCACCGAAGGTGGGTCATGAAACAAGACATTTTCATGACCTCGGCATTGCACCACTCGTAAGTTAAGTATACAAATAAGGGGGAAGTTGAGGTAGACATAATTCTAAAAGCAAGAAAGGTAGAGTGTTAGCATGCATCAGGCCAATTGATTCATATAAATATACATACGAGATTGAGGCTTTCGTCTGGTCTGTAATCTGTTTGTGGATGTGTATGAAGACAAGAAGTTTGAACTCGTCAGTGTTTGAGAGTTGTTATTGTTTGTTGAGATGTCTCGATTACAGCCTACGTCATCGTTTAGGAATCTGCCTATTAGGTACCTCCCATCAAGGCTCGTGACTACCAATTTGGGGTTGTCTGCCCATCCATTCCACCATGGAAGCAATCAATGAAACGCTTGTTGCTTCTCTGTTGTAAGAGTCGCATCAGGGAATCGAGTCAACAACCCAATGCATCATAAACTCGGTCGGAAATTGCTCCATTCAGCAAGTATTCAATTTCCGATTATGACAACACATCTAGAGTACCTTCCCGACAAAGAGGCGCCGCAATATCAACGTGTCACATAGACGCGGAAGCTTTAGAATTTATTATAGCTGCTTATTCTATCACGATCCGTATAGGGTGCCGGAAGCGAAATTATCATGCAATGAGAATCGGAGTGGCCAGCAGATTGCAGCAATCGTGATGTTCATGGGTTCGAGTCCGAGTGAATCACTTTCATCTATAATTGACGTCCTTTTGATTATTTTTGGCCGCTCTTGGTAACTCAACATGGTACAACTGAATCATTAGTGAATACTACCGTCTAGGTAGTGTGGATTGATATCTTTCAGTTTGTCGGTGTTTGCTAGCGGGTTGCTCTCGTCGAGATGCTCGTCCAGACAGACCGCAACGGTAGAAAATAATATGGATGATAAGATTGGTAGTCTGTGAGGATAGACTCGAGACAGTTAGGTTAGCATATGATTAAAGAAGGCGGCCTTGTTGTTTTGGCGTAATATGGTGGTCTTGTTTTGAAAACGTTGGACAGCACGCCGGATTGGTGCGGACACAATGAGCTACAAAGGAGCCTCAAACGATACAAGGTAACGTGGGAAGTTCAAGAGAAGGAAATGCTATTTAACTATGGCCTGGCGTACGCCAAACCATACACCACCCCCTCTGTTACACCAGTGTCCAAAGAAGCAAAGGGTGGTAGCACCTCAGCTGGCTCACGGCAACATCGCCCCTTCACTAACAAGACAATGGACGTACCACGACAACTCCCGGGACCCACAGGTAAGTCGCTCCGGTATGCACTACCTGTACTATCTACACCTGTAAATCCAAAGACTTGGATCATGTTAAATTAAGAACACACTATTCCCATACATGAGCTCTACATGACCCCAATATCAAAGGTTGCGCGCTGATTTCCTAAAACCCCGTGACGCCTCATCAAAACCCATAACTCTGGTTGCCCCGCCTGTGGAACTGTATGCAACCGGTGACTTGGTTTTATTCATTACTTTGCATGTAGGACATTACGTATATATCATCTAGACAAACGTCGCCAACCAACAAGACCCGCTCGTCGGGTATTCAACCCCCGCCTTGATTTCACCAAAGACTGACAACATGCGCGTGAGACTCACGCCAATTGGGTTAGCGTCAGGGTGGTGTGAAGGTGTGATAATCACTGAAAATATGAGAGTATAGAGAAGAGTTCAAGATGGTTATATTGGTCGTGGTTCAGTCACTGTGTGTTAAGTTATCTATCTAGGAGAAAAATGAAGAAGAGAGAAAAGGGACATAGGAAGAGACTATATCCCCAATATGTGAGGCACCCGTCTATCACAAGAGTCGACCAACAACTCGGAATAGTATCTCCCACATCTGATCTATCAAACACAATCGTCTTTAGGGACTACTGTGGTGACCATCATGATGGGGCACGCCCCTGTTCCCAAAATAACACCATACTAGCAGGTTGACAGTCTTTCTGTCCCGGGACATCACGCTGGGTATATAAAGCATCGATGTTGTAAAGATAAGTAGTTACGCAAGTCCTTGGATTTTTATCGAATCGTAGGGTCAATGATAATGGGTGAACTGTAATAAATATATAAATGCTTGACCTCCGAAGTTCTACTATGGCCTCCTGAAAAGCCTCCTCGGTATACTTGTTCACAGGTAGCTGAGCTACTCCATAAGCAGAATCTATAGAACCAAATGACTAGATTTTTCAATAGCGACCACCTCTGCATCGGCTACTTCCCCCCATCTGCCAGTGCTGTGACTCCCATTTGTGATCACCTGTCCGTTCTTTTCAATATACCACCCTACTCCTGACCAACCCGACTCCATTTTGGATCCATCCGTGTATATCCAGATGTCTCCGGACTCTGCCCGGGATGTTCTCAATGCTTTATACTTGTTCAACAATACCCCTATTACCGTCCGCAAACCTGTCCAACTAACCTCCTATGGGAGAATTCAGTCAGGCAAAGTTATTCGGAAAACACTTTTCCACATACGTGATCATAACTATCTTACTGTCTTCAATTAAGAGTCTCAAGCTCTACCGATTCCCGCATGGCAGGAAGTCCCGCATCCTTGCAGGCGTTGACTTCTTGGAGCCAATTGTTGAGATGCGCCTTCTGGGCC
>LCZG01000072.1:112371-135796 GCA_001483325.1 Huntiella savannae | reverse complement strand
GTCCCACTCCGCCCCAGTTCTGTTCTCCGATCCCACGACCCCAACAAGCCCAATGAGCTCCTCAATGCCGAGTCAAAACGCCTGTTTCAACGACTCCTGGGTTCGCTCCTCTGGCTAGCCCTGAACACTCGGCCAGACATGGGTTTCGCCGTGTCGTGCCTAGGCTCATTCAACGCCAACCCCACCTCCTATCACATGATTACGCTGTTAGAGGTGGCTCGGTACGCCATCCGCACCCCGTCATACGGCATCTTCTTCTCCCCGACTAGCGCTCCCTTGAGCGTCTGGTCCGATGCCTCGTATATGGACAGAGAGATGGGAAAGAGTACCCAGGGCCTTTATATCAAAGTGTTCGGTTGCCCTGTTTTCTGGAGATCAAGCAAGCAAGGCTGTGTTGCCCTTTCAACCACAGAGGCGGAAACATATGCCGCACCATCAGTTGCTCGTGAAGCCATGTGGTTCAGCCGTTTCTTGAGATCTTTGGGTGTAACTGTTCCTTCCCCCATAGTTGTGAACTGTGACAATCAGCAGACCATCAAAGCGGTGGTCTCCCCGGATGCAATCATGACATCTCGCATGCGCCATGTCGATCTCTCCAGGCTCTGGTTGCGCGAGAAGTGCATGGAAGGGGTACTATCCATGGTGTACTGTTCAACGGACAGGATGCCCGCTGATGGCCTCACCAAGGCTTTGCCTCTAACGAAGATCAGGCAGGCCAGGAGAAGGCTTAGAGTGGACGACACTGCTGCTGATAGTATAGTGCCCAACGACGAGTAAGCGATGAGCAAGCTTCTGAATCTTGTATGTTTCTCGGTGGATTATGGTTGTTCTTGTCAAATATTTTCTTCTGTATGTTTTGTTTTGTCAGGTTTTTGTTTTAACAGCGAGTTTTTGTTAAAACTCTCTGTGGGGGTGTGTAAACCCTGACACTGACTAAGCTGACATGAGTCTCACGCGTGTGTATATAAACCTGCACACGCGCCTCGTCTCTTGTCAGTTCTCTTAACATATTCTATGTTCTCTATCACTACCATATCTACGTGACTACTACTACTACCTTACTGTCTACAGTCACCGCGTGGTTCAAAGATCACGTCTGTGCAGGGTACCTGAACATGTGTTACGCGAAGACTGCCGGTCTTACCGACACCTTCATGATCGACCTTTGGTTCGATACCCTGACGGACTGGGAGGCATCAGCATATGACTGCGCCAAAAAGAAGTGGAGCCTTTGGACTTTGTTACTAGTGCTCTTCTATCGTGGTCTATATAGGAGGCAATTCCTGTACAGTGAGAAGCGCACACTTAGTGAGCAGCCATCAGACAGGGCAGAGGCTGACATACCCCGAAGGCTCAAATGCCTGACACATTCCTTGCTATCGCTGATATCGACACTTTTGATGCAGCAGTGCAGATAATGGCTACCTCTTCAACCCCAACGCAAACTACCTCATGGGCCGTCTCGTAGACCCCGCCAAGCTCATCGGATTTGTCATCAAGAAATAGGAAGTTGGCAAGCAGCCCACCTACAACACCCTCGTGGCCAGCCGTGCTCCGGAGCCATCAACACCTGCTGCAGTATCGACTACAGCAAACCGAGCCCCGATAATATGCATTCCGACCTGCCGGACCAATTTGGCGAAGAGCTCACTGTCGACCAGATCCACCGGAGGTGCATCCAAGAGATGTACGAATACTGCCTTTTCAAGGGCCTTTTTAATGTGTGGGCATATCTCTTCAATCAATGGTATGAGCCGAAGAACTGGCAGCCGTGGGCGCGGGCAGTCGACGAAGAGATTCCCGTTATCAAAACCACCATGATCTTGGAATCCCATTGGAGCGTGCTCAAGCATGACTTCCTTCACAGGTTCAACCGGCCTCGCGTCGACCATGTTGCACATGAAATCTGCACCAGTTTGATCTCCAGAGAAACATGGAAAATGGAGAGCATCCTAACAAAGAATTATCGTGTCTACCGGGCTAGTTGGCGCAAAGTCTTCATGAAAGATTGGAAAGATCTTTATCGGTTACCTGTGGATGATGCCGATATCCACGCCATGCAGACAAACCCTATGGAACGGAGTTGTTGCTGCCGTGAGTTTGGACGTCACCGGGTTCTTCTGTGTCGGCATTTGGTGCATTGCTTCGAGCCGATTCAAAAGTTCACCGACTTTGCTGACAGGATTGTCCGTCACCGTACACAACCATACTTTTCTCATCCAAGCTTACAAGTGAGAGGGGAGTTTTCCGATGGCGGAGTCCGTCCTTTACTGGTTGACAATGATTCTTCAGGCTCTGATTTCGACCATGAAGAATTCGACAGCAGACCATACCAGCATGACGGCGATGTCCCTGAGGATCTTGACTCTGATGATGACACATGTGACGATGGTGACTCTGATTCTTTCCCTCTCGCGAAGCAGAAAGAACTAGTTGAGGAGGCCAAGAGACATGTTAACATTCTAGAAGTCCAGATGAACCGTGGCGCAGCAGGATATGTTAAACTACACTTGGCGAACCGAAGGCGAAGTATGCTACGTGTGTGCGACCGCCAAAGCAACACTTCAGCCGCGAAACAAGGAAAGCCCCATACCACCAAGCCACGTATTTCATACATTGGCGGTAGACTTCCACCCATTCCAAGGCCACGGCACCCACAACTATATGGCTATTCTCACTGACAAATTTCTATCCAGTCAAGTCATCAGAGAGTAATCACTTTTCTCGAATGCGACATGGATCTGGTCAACTTGGAAACTGCTGATCGCTTCAGGCAACACGACGTCACAAGTACCCATAGTGCTTGAGGATAGTGAGGATGAGTCTTTTTCTGTTGGTGTTGATGATGATTCTGTCGACCCCAGAGGTAGTATTGAACATCAAAACCGTCTGCCCCGTATACTCAAGAGCAAAATGGAACGGCCGAGCGCACATCTGCCAAAGTTTCGTATCAGCCTGCTTGGGCGGAATGGAGCACCTAGTGCGGTACTTGTCCGGGACGAAGGAGTACAAAATATCGTACCACCCCGGATCAGAGAATAGAGCGAAAGACGAACCAATAGCTATCTGTGTATATGCCTATGCCACGTGGGCAGACGGACCAGACGCCAGGTCAACAACAGGATATGTGGTTTTCGTAGCCGGCGGGCCGGTACTGTGGAGGCCTACCAGACAGAAGGCTGTTGCGAGGTCTACACAAGAGGCGGAACTTATCGCGGCATCAGAAGCTGTCAGCTCAGCCATATACCTAAAACGCATGGCCGAGGCAATGGGAATCAAGACGAGGACGACAAGTCTTATGCTTCGGTTTGCGCGGTGTTGAACACCCGATCCGATGCCATCGCGCAGGTTAGCTCCACCAAGAAGAAGCACTCAGGTCCCCTGGTGTGTTTCACCTGCAATCAGAATGGCCACTTCTCGTGGCAATGCAACTCCAAGGCGAAGGCTCCTGCACAGCCTATCAAGAAGAAATCCGGCGCTGCCGGTGGGCGCTTTCACGTCCTAGATGCTGAGAACTCGGCTGTCGATCTGACAGACGAGGACTCTATTGGTATGCAACTACACCCCGCCCCCCTTCCCACGTTTGCATCTGTTAACCACGCCATCCCGAGTAGCTTAAGTTTTGGTCGGTGTCTTATTGACACTGGGGCGGACCGCTTTCACGCGGTGCCCACTGAGAGCTTGCTGGTGGCGGGGTCAGTTAGAGATGTCGAAGAAGGGTGTGTGACGGCTGGTGGTGTAGTTGTAGCTAGACGTATGGGCACATTAATGATTGACTTGAAGAATTCAAAAAATGATATGACGCTACCAGCAGATTCCAAGTTCCGAGAGTTGACACTGAAAGATGTTCTTGTTATACCGAACCTCCACACCATTGTTATATCCATGCCTCGACTAGAGAGAGCGGGGGTGGTCCTGCAAAACCACCGCCTGATCTATGACGGAGAAGTCATCGCACAAACGGACGCGAGCTACTATATTCACGGGTCAATTTTGACATCAGGTAGCAACCAGATGAGCATGAGAGTCTTGGATCTTTTGAACCCAGACACCGAGCCGGCGGAGACAGAGGAGTCGCCCACCATTGACGATACAGAGACAATAGAGCAGCCCGAAGTAATGGAGTTTCCGGCACACACCACACTCGACGAGAAGGCGTTGATCTTACATCAACGACTTAACCACCCAAGTGCAGCAACGATGCGGGCGACGCTGAAGGCAACGGTCGGTGCTGACATGATGAAACTACCCGACGACTTTAACTGCAAGACATGCATTCGAGCCAAGGCTGTCCAGTATGTACCTAAGGACCATAGACCACCGGTTCATGAGATCATGGACTGCATTCACATCGACGGACTGGACAGTACGACTATGGGTCTGAACGGAGAACGGTACGCATTGGGTAATGGTTGACGAATTTAGCAAGTATCGCATGGCATCGAGTATTGAAAATGGGAAGAAGGCAGCAGGAGACGCCGTGATAGCTCAACTGGAAGCATGGAAGCTGGAAACAGGGCGCACACCACGAAGAATTATGATGGACAACGGCACGGATATCGCAGTCAGGATGGTACAGAATTGGTGCAGGAAAACCGGGACAGTATTGCAAACTTCGCCGACTTACGATCCAACGCCTAATGGTACAATTGAACGCTACGTGCAAGAAGTGATCCACCAATTGAGAAGCAGTCGTGTAAGTCGTACAGTGTTGTCTACCGATCCCTCCCGTTGGGATATGTAATATATAACGGGATCGATTTATTAGGTAAACCGGTAAGCCACCGGCATAGTGTTGTTGACTGACCGCTCTCTCTCCGATTGCGATGGTGTCCGGATGACGGAAATGGGAACCCCCAATGGTCATGTATATATAGCACTATCACCATCTGTACATATAAGAAAAGAGAGAAAGAGATCACGTGTTTTCCGAATAACTTTACCTGACTGAATTCTCCAATAGTTCTATCAGGGTCTATATAGGAGGCAGTTCCTATATAGTGAGAAGCAAACACTTAGTGAGCAGTCATCAAACAGGGCAGAGGCCGACAACAGTCCTACCAGTGTAACGACAGTTAGTTGTCACACAACCACACAGGGACATATTGAGTTCTTTGCAGGGCTTTCCCCGTTGCGACCTTTTCTTCTCATACCTAGGTGGTTCTCTCTGCAGTACGTGAGCGACGGCTTTCGAGCGCTCGCATTCGCGCGCAGGTGACTCGTCCGCACCTCTATCCATTCAGACAAGCGCTATCGCCGTCCGCAACTTGCCTAGTTGCGGTGTATACGCAGCCTCAGTCTTTTAGTGGTATCGGCATGTTTTACTGGATCAAGATGTTGTTGACGTGTGTTGAGGTTTTCCGCACGGAGTGTGTTGTTTTCTTTTGGGAGCAGGCAATTTAGTTGTTAGAGCTTAATATCACTTTTACTTATACCATGTACTAGATTTTAAGTGCGCTACACATACGACCATTCATGACATTTGGGAATGAATTGAGTGTCAAAGATTGTCAGCCTCTGCCCTGTCTGATGGCTGCTCATCGGGTGTTGGCTGCTCAATGTATTGTCATTGCCTCCTATATAGACACTGATAGAAGAGCACTAGTAACAAAATCCAAAGGTTCCCCTTGTTTTTGGCAAAGTGGTGTGCTGGTGCCGCCCAGTCCGTGAAAGGTACATAGTCTCAGTAGCATGTAAGTACTTCCAACGTCGAGTATGTCACAACATCATATTTTCACCATTCCAAAGGACACAATCACAGGAATACAACATAGCAATGCAATTAACAGTATCTGAACACCGCTATAACGACTTAAGCAAGAGAAAACGATCAAAGTGATCAGAATCGTGATGCTCGTGAAACTTTGTAGCTGCTAGGAAACTTCTATCTCAAGGCCTAGCCCTGTCTTCTGAGTTGTAGTACCTCGCAACCGGCTCAGTCAACTGGTATATATGTAGAACTATATGTAACAGGTAACTTAGTTGTGTTCGTTGATCATCAAGAAGGGTATCATCATCAAGAAAGGTATCACATATCCAGCATCTATATACCCATCCCTAACCATAAAGACCCACTTGTTCGTTGCCAACCCCCGTCGCAATGTCACGAAAGGCCAACCCACCCCTAGAGCGCCTGGGACATTCCCTGGGAGTGAGTATCGACAGATACTAACATGGCAATGGAGTTGCACCACCTGAACAAACAGAGGTTCTGGGGCGAGCGTTGGTGATGGGGGACCCCCAGCGAGAGAGAGTTGTGTCATAAGTATTGAAACGGTTTTCTTTTTGTTTTTTTTTATAATCATAAATGCTTATTATCCTATCTAGGGACGTGGCATATTGACACGGCTTTGTATCGCTCAAAGAATCATATGAACCCTCGGTCACGCTTACTGAGTTAGTGCTATGGAGAGGGATGTCATCTCTGTCCATCTAGTGAACTTTACTCCCTGCAGGACCTTTGTCAAGCTATCCGCTTTGTGGTACTCGGTCCCGATTTTGATCACGGACATGCGGCCCCTTTGTACCTCCTGACGGAGCCAGTGCCGGTCGATATCGAGGTGGCCTAGTTTTGAACGGTTTGGGGCATCGGGCTTTGTCCACAGAATCAGCGTGGTATTATTATAGGAGGGAATTTGGAGAGGTTGTTGGACCGCCTGGCCCAAGTTTTCCAGCAGTCTCGCGATCCACATGCCGTCTCTGGTGCCGCTGGCACAGGCGACAGGTTCCCCTTCCATGGTAGATGTCGGGACACCTTTCTGTTTTAAGCTTTTGGGATATACAACAGTGCCCCAGACAAGAATAGTTAATCCTTGCCTGGATTTGGAGACTATTCCATGACCGAATGAGGCATCACCAAAGAGTTCCAAGGATTTGCTATCGGGAGAACCTTCGTTGATCTTCAGGCCCAAAGAGGCAGTGGACTGAACGTATCATAGTACATGCATTAGGCGGGTCCAGAGGACATCATGCGGACATATACAGGCTGTTGAGCTTGTGAAACCCAGATGAACATATCTTTGCGCAAGGCCATGGTAGCAATGCCTAACAGAAGTAACCAAGCAGTCAGAAACTGATGAAGATTGAGATACCAAATAGGTTCCCAAAGGCAATGAACATACCAAGTTGAACCGCAATGCTAGTCCAGCTACAAGCACGACGCGTGCTAGAAGGTAAGTTCCACACTAACTTCCAATCCGGACATACATGTGTCCGCGTCCGCAGTACAGGACTGGATGAGGGGAGGCAAGACTTTGGTTGCCCCAGAAAAGGAGACCACGGTAACTTCAGGGATTGGCTGATTTCCAGGGCAGTTCGTAAGTGTTTTGCTGACTCCACCAGGAATCGTCACTACAACACTCAGTGTAGAGGGGCCGATTCGTATCATACTAGAAATCACAGGGCCATCCGTCGCCAGGAGACGCCGTGATGACCCGACAGATGCTTTCTATATGCTCACGCGAGTAGGGGTCACGTGTTTCTCGCCAAAAACTAACCTCAAGCGCATAGGGGCCATTGAGATGATACATGGCATCGACCATGAAGGCCAGCGGGCTCTGGTTGATGACCCCCATGTCGTACGATCTTTCTTCGCCCTGGGGATCGTGGACGATGAGGCTAGCAGTGATCCCACTGGCCGGACCGCGGTGTGTGTCCACGTAGATCACCCGGATCAAGCGGCCACTGCGGGTGAGTATTGGGAAGCAATGGAATCTGAATGTGTTGGGCATTTTGAAAGCGAGACTTCGGGTTTGGAGGGTGAAGCGTATCGTCGTTGTTTGATCGAAATTAGTCTATAGGATAAAACAAACAGATATTCAATCCCATTAGAGCGGGAGTATCAAAAACCAGACGTGTATAACAAATAGAATGAAGCAAACCGTAAAGAAGACGAGAAGCTTGGTTGAAGTCGGGCTGTCCACCCAGGAAACAAGACAGATTAAGTGATAGCCGGCCTATTTAGGCTGCCAAAACAGAGAGATAAGGAATAGGGAAGTTGGTCGCCATGCCGGATAATAGTCAATTTCTGGGTAGAAACAATACCTGCCAGATCTGCACGTGCATGCTATTCAGGATGTGTTGGGAGGAACTGAGCTGTAATCGTACTGTCAGATTGCACCTTGTCTGCAGGTCCCGATTTTATTTATTTATTTATTCATTTGGTTCTATCAATTCTGCTTCTGGGGTAGCTAACCTACCCAATCCTGTTCAACAACTAGACCGGGGAAAATACGCAACATGTGAATAAGTCACAAGTGCTCAAAAGACGCCATAATGGGAGTGAAAAACCGGATATACACCACGGAAAACCCCGCACACCTCATATACTTGCAGTCCAAAGACCGCCAATGCAAAATATCATTGCACGTACTGACTGGCGCAGGTCCCGATTAGGGTTGGGGTTTATGAACAACGGAAGATGAGGTATCTGACATATTCACGCATACATAGAGGCACGAATAGAGATTTTACATGGCTTCAGATAAATATTCTCATAAACAAAGCACATACTCTTAGTCGCTTTTACGATGGTTCCAATGTTTGACAACGAACCCAGCGGGTTGATTCTCCATAGTCTTCAAATAAGACCCTCATATAGCTATTCAGTCCATCATTGTTTGGACGGAGAGCCGGCTGAGTGGGCCACATGGATTGAGGATACCATTAGTTCTGGTATCCACAGATTCCACAGTCCAGGCCCCCAGCAATCCTAGACTCTTGCCCATTGGCCTTGCCCATTGGCCTTGCAACGGGGACAGAGTGTCCCTGGCAGTGTGCTGTTCTATTGAGAGAAGAGAGGTTAGCCTGGTCTGAGTGGATTTAGGTTAGATATCTGGTATGCTTACATTAACCAGGCCAGCGACAAGGCTGGTGGCGGAGATTGTGTTGGTAGTGTTCTTATGAAGACACCTTTTGATGTAGATGGAAACAAAGATTTAATAAGCTAAGTGTATCGGTAACACACAAAAACGGCCGTAGGAAAAGGTAGATGGGTTACAGTTTGAATAGGAAGAAAAATATCGCAAGCTTTCCCGGCCAAAACATAACCTTAAATACCCAAAATTGGTTGCGTGCGTGCCTACCAAATACAATCCCTTGGGAAACAATCCCGTTTTTTTCCACAGTTGTAGTTATCCACTGTAAGCAATGCTCAGGGCCCATGGATATCACTTGTTTGGTGCGCTGCTTTATTGCTGGAATTCCATTGATTGGACTGAATGCAAAACAATGCAACTGTAGTGTAGGCTATTTCCCCTTTGGGCATCCTGTCGGCAGAACCTCTTGCAGGGCTCCTGCACATTTGCGATGTGTTGCACCAGGGTTATGTTCGCTAGGGTGTAATGAGTCCCAGCATCCAGGTGTCTTTGCATAATTGGTAGAGTTGGAAATTCGCCGGCAAGTTTTACTATGCTTGGATGAATCCATTTTTGAGTCGATATTTCATCACCGGTTTCTGTCTCATAAACCACAGGTTATAAGTCACTTTTATTACACTGTGGAACAATAATTGGTTGCTTCACTTACGAGATTGACGACTCACAAACCACCACACAGAGTCATCACTCAGGTCCGGCCACGTGATTCTCATCTAGATCGTAAACCCCGCCAAATTTCGATAACTCCCAAATCCTCGTATACTATCTTGTACTACGCACCGTCACAGATTTAGCACATTCTCGACATATCTTTCCCGCTACCTCCTGGACCTCCCGATCCTTCTTATCTCGGTCTCCGTGCCCCAGACTCAATATTGCTGACTCCTGAGCTCCCTCGGCAACGAACAACCGCCGCAAAGCTCGGCCTTCTCGTAGGAGCGGGGTTGGCACACTGAGCAGGCCTCCCGCCTCCCATCTTGAAAAGAAACCAACACCAACAACAATAACGACGATGTTAACCAAATCGGTATGCCTACCTCAATACCTCCTCCCTCCACAATGTCCCCTAAGTCCCCGCAGCCTCTGCTCAGCCATCAACCTCCTAGGATCTGTCTTCACCATTATTCACACCAAACGCTCCCTGCAGAATCTTGCCCATCGTCAGTATTCTAGATACACAAGCAAACGACCATTACGCCGTCTGTCTGAGGACATTACGAAAATAAGACTAGGTCAGATATCAAGACGTGGCCCGTCAGACACGCGGCAGTGACCTGAGGACCAGGGGTTTGGGGACATCAGGATTAAGAGCGGGACACACAAAATCTAAGTGGGTTCGCTGACACAGTTGATAACGTCGTTAGAATTTCTGCAACCCTCCAGTTCAGCTAAGCCCCTCACAACGACAAAAGACGTGACGGCAAGGTTCCACAGACCTCCCAGATTTCCATGATTGAGTTTCCAGATCCAAATACCAATGCAAGACGCACGACAGACGGCGTTAAAACCCATCTGGGTCACAGTGCCAAATATTTTCAACTAGCCACCCAATGCTCCAGGACATGCTCCTATCCCCCAATATCCAACCATCGAGCAGCAAGACTACATCCTAGATCAGCGCCTAGACCACCCCAATGACGATACTATACGGGCAACGATCGCTGCAACACTTCGATGTGACATCGAGAAACTTCCAGCTCACTTGAACTGCGAAGTCCGCGCACAACCAAAGGGGGCTGAGTTCACATCAAGTTAAACCTCCTGTCATTAAGGAAGCACTGGAATCCGTGTACAATGCCATGAACTGTAGTATTACTGGTCACGACGTCCACTGATGTCATTTCGGCACACATGGGAGAACAGGCCAATCCGAGGAAGCCTAAGCTATGGAAGCATCGGCTCTCAAGCATACATGAATGATGCAGATAGCAGACAACAACATTGATATGGATCGTCTCAATTCTTTGGGCTTACTGTAGCATGTTAATATCAGTGAATTTGACATGTTAGCATCGCGTTAACCGAGTTAGCCATATATGACGAGTTCGGCTAACGCGGATCAGAACAGACACAGACGGCTGTCAGTTCAATATACATGACCCGTACGCCCGTAGGGGGTGGTCTTGAAACGAGAGCGAGTTCTCTTAGTCACGCTTACCCAGAGGTACTTTCAAAATATCATGTGGCTACAGGGAAACGTTATAACACGGGAAGCACATACTTTCAGTCACGTTAAGGATGATTTCCATGTTAGATGATGAATTCAGTGGTATCTGTATTTGCATTTATCGAACGGGGCCCTCTCACACCTATTCACGCCGTGGTTGTATTCGGGGAGGCCTGGTGGAGCCGAAGCATCGGGTGAGGATACCATTAATTTTGGTATCCACAAATGGAGCAATTGCGGCCACTGGCAACCCAGGAGTCTCGGCCGTTTGCCTTGCAGCGGGGGCAGAGCGTTCCAGGCAGGTTGCTATGCTATTCATAGGAAAGAAGGTTAGCGTTGAGTGAGTCGTAGTAGACTAAATTAGTAGTATGCTTACATTGGCCAGGCCGAAGGAAACGCTGGGAGTGGTGATGGTAGTGGTTGCCTTCCTTGGAAAACACATAATGGCAACGAAGTTCCGTTTAATGTTCATGGAAACAAAACGTTGCCGTGCGGGTCGTATCGGTAACGATCGAAGTTGGATGGCTGGGAGTGAACAAGAGGAAAGAAAAACACACGCCACCCAGGGCCGAAAGACAACTTTAAATACCCAAAATTGATTGCGTGGGGCCCTTCCGATGCTGGAGTGATACTGCAATCACGGAATTCAAAACAACCAGATGGTTGTACAGGCTATTTCCCTTTTGGGAATTTCCTCGGTAAACATGGACTTCCAGTCTGATGAGTCACGTGCTCGAGGCTTGGAGCCATCCTCCGCAACCCTAATAACATGTTCCGCCATGTCTAACACAACAAACATTGTCTGCAGCGTTCATCAACCCGTCAGTCTATAATACTGATGACCACAAAAAGACTTGGAAATATCCTGCCGCCTGTGGCATCGCAGAACTGCGATTTTAGCGATGGACTGTAGCACACATATATCAATGTATAAGTGAGGTTTTCACCCTCGATTAAAAATGGCACAATATCCCATTCAATACTATAACATATATAAATCCCGCTCTTTTTGTTCCTTCGACAGCACGAGCCAAACGGGAAGCTCTCTGCTGGCGAGTCTCTTACTCCTCCGGGAAATAAGATTCCCACGGCGGGTCCCCCCGGGTCGCTGCGGAGACCATCATGTCCTCCCACAGATCGACCGAACAGCATGGTGGGCAGACGGCCTCCTCCTCATCATAGGCATGTGGCTTGTTTCGGCCACCCGCCACCCGGCGCGAGCTTTTACCCGGACCGATGTTCCAGCCGTCCTTGTTCGCGAACTCATTGCGAATGGTTGCGAGCAGGTTGGCCGCGGCTGCCTTCCACGCCTTCTCGGCTTCACTGGGCTCGATGTCGATATGCTGCAGCAGCTCTACCTCGACATGCTGATACATATCAGCCTCATGTAGAGGCATTATGTCGGACCCCTGCGGAGATCCGGATGGCCCATAGATACCTTCCTGGGCGATGGCGTCCCCATGGGTGTTGTTCGAGACAGCGCCGTTAGACGTCCAGGAAGACCCACGAAAGCCCGCAGCGCCGTATAAGAGCCATATACGAAGCCTCTGACTTGCGAGTGCCTGTTGCTCAGACATACCCAGAGGGTTGGGCCTCATAGTGGTAACATTGGCCGAGGCGGAAGACTGAGGGATGGCCACTGGACCATAGCTGTTCAGCGGCCGGTTGACGAGGGACAGATCCCATGGGTTCACATGGGTGATGTGGTAGGGATCTAATCCCAGCTCTCCGAGCTGGACGCCGTCGGGGCTTTCCAGACTTCGGTCTACCACCTGCACCGACACGAAGGGCGACAGGTAAGTAGAGCGAAGCCTCTCTTGAGATCGGAGAGGCTCGGACTGCACAGTCTTTCCCGAGTACTGTGCAACCTCGGTACGGGCATCAGAGTCGTCAGAGTCCAGAGTATCTGATGACTCTCCCACAGACATCTCATCATAGGCACGTTTTTGTCCAGAAGATGAGGCTTCAGCAGCAAACAGCGCAGCACATTGTACGCCGTCGATTGCATGGATACCAGGACCGCCAGTCCTGACAGGATGACCAAGGGCGGCCCATGAAATAGGCCCGCCACCAGTGAAAGATTCACGAGCGACGGGCACGCCAGTTTGGTGACTTCCAGTGGCACCAGGGAAGTAGTTGGCGTTAGCAGGGCGCAGTTGCCGACTGGCTGTATGGTCTGCAGCAGTCGCAGAAACGCCTTCATTCATAACGATCTACTCATAACAAAACATCGGTTAGAGTGGTGTCGGGAGGGAAATATGGCGAGAATGAACTTACGTTGCGGTTATGGAGCTGCGCAGTGGTACTGGGGGTAATTGTCTCTCTGGGGACAATGTTGGGAAGAAACCCGGATGCATGTTTGTCAGACATATCTATCGATGATGTATTGTTAGCAAACCCGTTCACAGGCTGATCGTCGGGGACGGAAATAAGATATGAGAAGGCCACGGTGGTGCTGAAACCCGGCGAGCGGAAGGGGGGAAATATCACAAGAACAAGAGAGTCTGTGTATGATTTGAGAATATAGATTTCAATAACGTACTGAGGCAATCTTGTTGAGAGGCAGTGTATTTTGAGATGTGTTTGTCGTGATAGACAAAGGCAGAACGTAATAACGAGGTCAAACGTCTATGTAGGAAATCAAGCAATCAAAAAAGAAAAGGTCGAAGACAAGCTCAATCGATGGAGAAGGTGAATGCGAACCGTTGGTTGTAGTTTCTCTTGGAGACTTCTGTCGGTGGTAGAAAATAGAAGAACAGGAGAAAGAAGAGAAAGAGGGGATGTGAATTTTGTACGGCTTTTGAACTCGAGAACAATGTCCAGATATGGCAGTCCCGGTGAAAAGGCCCACATTAAATCCGTCTGGTTAACCATATTCAAGACCCTCAACTGTTTCTTCAGTCCAGTGAGGGGTTGTGGTAGCCCCGAGCCTTCTGCATTTCATCCGGTTATAGGGCAGTGCCTCTATAATCAAACAGGATTAGATTTGACCTTTAAGATGGTTTTCATTGGCTCACAAACATATCTAAGGCACAGAGAAGACATTTCACCCGTTTGGAAGTGACCAAAGTAAAGTTGAATGGTCTGAAAGTTTTCTGGTTGGGCACTTCGTATGCTATTCACAAAGCAGGCAGTGCAGTCTCTATTTACAGCCCAGATCTGTCCCCAGAATAGCCAACAGTGATGCTTCAACTATCTCAGTCGACACTAGCTCAACATGCGATGTATAATTGGATTGCCATTATGCATCTGCCGTCAAGCGTCGAACCTGTTTGTTCAAGAGTAACACTAAAGCCCCATGTTAACGCTCTCGGCATGCTCCATTCAATGGTCGTCAAGGAATTAGGCCGAATGGTATAGTTTACGACGATTGCCGTCGCGTAAAAGTTCATAAAGAACGACCCTGAATATTGCATTTCATTATGTGGTGTACTCTATACGCCGAACAGAGCCTTATACCTTGATGCTGGGCAATTTGCAGCATTTAAGTCCACGATTGACTCGGACATACAATCCACCTATTGATAGTCGACAGCTTGGCGGTTTTGATCTCGAGAATTGTGGGATATGGTGTAACATGAAGTATTTCGTTGGTTTAGTTTTGTGGGTTGTTAGCAGTGGCGTATATCAAATCAGGGCTCAGATACAGCCACAAATACTAAAGTCACATGTACCGCCAACTCTCAAGTAAGCACTCCCGAGGAGCTGACGTGAGAGATAGTCTAGTACCATATGTCACGTATGTGCCTTCCACGACAGACTCCCCGGTAGCGACGGTACAAGGAAACTTCGTCCGTGTCAGTTTTAGCTCTCCGTTGAGGTACACCATTGCTCTTGGTAGGGACTCGAGTGGGTGGTATGAGCTTTCCACTGTAGATTGACGTTTAGTATTACACCTCTATGTTGCTCAGCTAGGAAGGTTCCCCACTCCGTAGGCTCCTACCCTGTCCATCAACTGATAAGATACGCAACCTCATGACCAAGCCACAACGTAATACTCGTGATCGCTGGCTAGATTTCGAATTATTGTCTCTGTGCATGGTGAAATGGATTGTATCTGGTCTTCTATAGACCTAACACGTTGAAGGTTTTACTTCGACAGTGGGTTGAGTCTCGCTCTTAGCTGGTCTGGGAAACGCAACCATTCTTCTGCGTTATATCTGCTCGCCACATGGTAACGTCAGGTAGAACACGTTAGTGGTCCGGTTGTGGCAACCTGTCTGGCTCACGTCCTTCCCGCTTTTTTCGTTCAAAAAACACAAATGTTAATTGATTCAATTGCATCGAGCGTGTTCACTGACTGCTTGAGCTCTACCAGTGAATACCAGTAGGCACCTTGCCAACGTCATGTTTGAGTGGCTGTGATTGATAGTCCAGGTAGATTATAGCGTTGTAAACATCACACCAACATGGAGTGAGAAGATAAAAGGTTTTGTGGCCCTGGGATACTGTTTCTAGCTCCTCCTGCCTGTTATGTGTAATAGGTGGCATATCAGAGCTGTTATTGCGGGTCATGAGATGTTCCGTCCCGTTGATAAGACGTATGAATGTTTTGATGGACCGATTCTATTACCCGCTAATAGCTAGTCTCACCCTCCAGGGCTATATATCCGGGCCCGATAGCCGCCACAGCAGCCGCAGATACTCAGGGGGCATCGGGGCACGCTTGTTTTCGGTACTAACAAGCTGGCCAAGTGATGACCGTGCGCGTTTTCAGACAGGGTACACGATCCATCTCCGTTAGCATCCGTCAACTTTAATGATCCCATGCTTATCAGGGTTACGTATCAGAACGCACTTAACCCTATGGTTGACCTTGGTGTGTTTTTGAACAATTGGCGATGTTTTTCCCTTGAGAGTGAATATTTATGAGGATGACCTTAGTGATCTTAGCGGACTTCTTCACTTGAAAAGTTTGAATGTGGCTGACAAGAGTGACTATTGACCGTGATGACCAGAAAGAATAAACCCAGAATCCATTAGCTATTCGATATCATGTTTTTAGAGCGTTGGGATTGGCGGATCTCAACCAAGACGTGAGATGAATGGACCAATTTGGTTGGTGCCGAGATGGCCCAGCAGCGTGGAAGTTCTGTTCTTGTTGCTGATTTGGAGCTTTGCGGTGTTAACTGGGATTGAATACACCATGTGCGGTACGAGAGAAGGGCTGTGGATCACTTGGGCCGCTGCAAGGACACGTGGGAGTTAAGTTTCGTTCTAGCTGTGGACAGACAAAGCTAACAAAAGTCTCACAGGGGCGAAACATCCGGTACTACAAGCATTTGACCTTCCACTATTCGAAAAATGTATTCCGACGACAAAGGCATCGTTCTAGGGTCAAGTTGTAGATTCCGATCAACACAAACTTGTACTTTGGGGCAAGACATTGGGACGTTTCTGTACACTACATACACACCACAACATAAATATGAGAAGAGAAGATAGAACCTGTCATTCGTTTTCTATATAGTGCATTATCCGGTGTATTGGGGGCATAATTCAAGGACCGTCATGACATTTCGAAAGGGTATGTCGGGCAAAAAGGCTGTGAACATCGACCAGAGAGGACCATATATCGAGAGACAGTCATATAAAAAACAGAACGCTTTGAAGTCAATGGACTGGGCTGAGATGTATCAATCGGGCGACGGAGTGGCATAGCGTAGCAACGCGCACATCACGAACCCATTGGCAGCCGGGCCAGAGGAAAGCTATTTGGCGCAAGAACAGCCGCTAGGGCTGGTAATCGTTTCGAGGCAGCCGATGCAAATTGCTTCAGTGTAGCTGGAGGTCGGGGTTTGATAGTTCAACTTTGGCAAACAGTTAGCTTGAGATGAACCGTTTGGAAGGACTTTCTGAAGAGACTTACCGGGGGAGACATGGTGGAATGCATTGTTTGGGAGGGATGAGGGAGTCTGGATTGATGACAAGAGACTCAAATAGTGCTTCGCTATTGAATGAGCGAGTTGTTTTGATGGAATTGAAAGTGTTTTGATGGTACCGGGCTGGGCCAAATGGAGAGTGATGGAGTGGGAAAATTGATTGAAGTTGGAAGAGATGGAAGGGGTTGAAGAAGGTAAGTTTGAATGCTTCCAAGGGCACTGTTCTGCTACGCTTTCATTGTTTATCTGGAAGTAGCCTTGGTTGAGCCTTTGACTGTTCACGATGCAAAGCAGCCTGGAACCAGGCACAAATGGGCCCTGTCGTAAATCAGGTCACTGCAGTCTATGGTCACGAGCATATTTAATGTGGCATAGCAATGTACTATACCAGTTCTTTGTTGTGATCATTATGATTGAGGTTTATCACTTTCGCTTGGAATCACATCTCAAAAACCTTCACAAGTCGGTCCGCACTGGTCGTTCTGCGTTGGATATGAGAAGCACTAGAAGATTACAATGAGGACCAGGGGACGGTACTGACGACGGTCTTCTGTGCGATATATACGACCAATTTGTTGCCAAAATTCTCGCGTAAATGTGAGTGAGAGAGCATATCGATATTGATGATGAGACAAACTGGATCAACCTTGACTAAGGGAGAGTCCGCACAAAGTTGGCATTTAGCTTTCTTTAACGAGCACTCTCCCCGTGAGACGAGATATACTAGCATGAGTCTTTTCCATCTCGCTGCACCTGTAAGCGTCTGCACTCACGGGCCAATGATGTGAGCCTGGTGAACTAGCCTGTAAAATAGACCCCGCTGGACAATGTAATATCACTGTGAACCCACCTGGAACATGTTTATATAAGTGCGGCTTGAGATGGGCCTCTATCGCATCATCCTTGGGCCCCGTGTGTTGTCTTTGTGGTTGTCAATGTGTATGCCGGGGAAGTACTAGCCATCATGTCGGATTACCTCTTTAAGCTTCATAAGTGGCATGAGTTCACTAATACGTATAACTAGGGGTATGTCTACCGTCTGGTAGGTATGCATGCTCAATTGGACACAGACATCCTCGTCTGGACATACGATACACATATCGATTCGGTCTCCATATGACGGACAGATACATGTTCTCAATGAGTCCCTGGATGTCAGCCCGCTGTGCCCGGCAGACCGAAGAGATTGGGTATTGCTCAATCGAGTCCATGAACTCATGTGTACTGTTCAAAATACCAACACATTCAGTCTGCTGCTTTCGGGGGTTTTTGGCAAGCTTTCTGGCACTACTATATGGGCTACTTCTCGGCAGTCTCAATGCTACTCCTGAGGTGTCCAAAAGTGCATAACAGCTCATACCATGACAGTACAAGATCAGTCTACTGTCTCAATCTGAGGAGATCAAGTGGCTAGGGCTAGGGTGTATTGGGTCATGTAAGTTAGGGCGAGGGTGGGGCATCAGGCCCACACCCGGCGTCGGTATAAATAGGCTTCGGGCAATGCGGAGGGGTAGCATAGAACTTAGTATTCAATATTATCGGTTATTCCCTCCTTCACTCCGGAACAACATACTGTAAGATGGCGAAACTACAGGGGTAACAAAGAAAGCCAATAAACCATGTTTGCAAAGTGTGGGAGTGAATTCGGCGCTAGTGAACAAAGAACGTCGTGTTGTTTGTTGGCTAGACTTTGTTCCCTCTAGACCACACTGAGTGATTCGACGTCCTTGTTATACCTACCACCTGAGCCTGTCTGGGGTTAGGGTCTGGCCGAAGGCAGGCAAGGTCACGTGATAACCAGCCACGATACTGTGCATAACTTAGTGATCAAAAAGCGACGGAGTAAAGTACCGACAAGTGCGTTTTAAAACGGTGAGTGGCTAGCCGTGTCGATTAGTCGGCAAAGATAACTGGGCAGCATTCAAAGCCGGAGTTTTAGGCAACCTTTACGTTTCTTGTCAACTTCGGAGTACCGATCATTTCTCCATCTAGATGGGCCCGCCATTTCGCGCCATCAAACTTGATAATCGGGTTGTGTTCGCTCAACTACTTGTCTGATAATCCGTGCTAGAAGCGCTAGTCAGCTTCTCTATCAATCGCGACCAGGCGTTACTTCCGCCACCGCGTGGCACTGTCCGTATCCGAATAAACTATCGCCCGCTTCCGGCCCGGAAGACACTGTTACCGGCATGACTCGCTACAGTGATTCTTTCCTGGCCTACACCCAGCGGAGCCCCGAGTCGCAACGCTTACTTGCCTCTGGGTCTTTTTCCGGCCTGCCCCCGATTGAGCCGTTGGGTCATGGTTATTTGACTTCATCGCCAATGCTGGCTTCTGAAGCTATCTTTGCGCGCCCTTACTGTGGAAACGCCGAGGGTTGGGGTCCTTTGAGTCCTTTTCGCTATGATTTGACGCCATGTTTCCTAGACTCTATCTTTATGGGTATTGCTACCTTTGGAGTCTTTGCGGGTGCTCTGGCAGTCGCATGGTTGATGCGCCGTCGCGAGAGTGAAGTTCCAAAAGACTGGCACTTCTGGATGAAACAGGTCCGTATTTTCAATGTCCACCAGGCGTACCTTTGCCAACGTCGTTTTTGTTTTAGTCCTTGTTAATTGCCATAATAGGTGTTTCTATAGCCCAATTTGCTGTCCAGGCCGTTTCTTACGGCGCTTCCTGGGCTATTGATTTTCGGTCTTGGGCCGCTGCCGCCAACATCATCGCATTGGGGGTTGTCTTTTCAATCCAATGGCTGGAACACTCGAGAATGCGCAACCCCAACGGCGTTGTCTTATTCTACTGGTTGTTTCTCATCATTGCGTCCGTTGTCAAGTTTCGCTCGCTTCTTTCCCAACAGGTCTACATCGACTCGCCTGCCTATTTTGCGCTTTTCTGCGTCAACACTGCGCTGTGCACCACTGAGTTCCTTTTTGAGTGGTTGTGGCCTCGCAAGAACAGCTCATACGAGGCTCTAATTGACGAGGAAGAATGCCCTGTGGAGTATGCCAATGTCTTCTCCATTCTTACCTTCGACTGGATGACCCCACTTATGCGCTATGGATACACCGAGTATCTTACTGAGAACGATCTATGGGCTCTTGCCAAGTCGGATAACACCAAGACAACTGGTGATTTGTTCGACCGTGCGTGGAAGAACCAGCTTGCCAAGGGTGGACGTCCTAACCTTTGGATTGCCCTTTGGAATGCCTACGGTTGGCCTTACGCTTTGGGTGCTGTATTCAAGACCTTTAGCGATATTGCTCAATGCATTCAACCTCAGCTGCTCCGTATCTTGATTGACTTTGTCGAGTCTCACACCGATCCTTCCCGTGAGGCTGAGCCCATTATTAAAGGTTTCTCGGTCGCTTTAGGTATGTTCATAATTGGTATCATTCAAACCACCATGGTTCATCAGCACTTCCAGCTCGTTCTCAGGTCTGGTATGCGTATCAAGGGTGGTCTCACTTCTGCCATTTACAAGAAGTCGCTGAAGCTTAGCAACACCGGACGCTCATCCAAGTCTACCGGTGACATTGTCAACTACATGTCGGTAGATGCCCAGCGTCTTCAGGACCTTGCTCAGCCCGGTCAGATGCTCTGGTCTGCACCCCTCCAGATCACTCTGTGCATGTATTCGCTGTACGACCTTGTGGGATACTCTATGTTCTCTGGTATCGCTGTCCTGATTGTCATGCTTCCGATCAACGGTTACATCTCCGGCATAATGCGCAACCTCCAAAAGGAGCAGATGAAGGTTAAGGATGCTCGCTCGCGTCTGATTACCGAAATAATCAACAACATGAAGAGTATCAAGCTTTATGCTTGGGGAACTGCCTTCATGAACAAACTTAACCATGTTCGTAACGATCAAGAACTCAAGAACCTTCGCAGAATTGGTGCCACTCAGGCTGTTGCCAACTTCACTTGGTCTACTGCTCCCTTCTTTGTGTCGTGCGCTACCTTTGCCACCTATGTCTTTACCAAGGACACTCCTCTGACTACTGACATTGTGTTTCCTGCTCTGGCCTTGTTCAACCTGCTCAACTTCCCTCTGGCGGTGCTCCCCACGGTGATTACCTCTATTGTCGAGGCTTCCGTTGCCATGCAGCGTATCACTGATTTCCTTACTGTGGACGAGCTTCAAGACGATGCCGTCATCCGCGGCCTTGCCCCCACCAAGATGGGTGAGGAGACTGTTCTTATTCGCGATGCTACTTTCTCCTGGGAGCACAACGATGACGAGGAAAAGGCTGTCCTCCGAGATGTTGACTTCACTGCTTACAAGGGTGAACTTTCGTGCATTGTCGGTCGTGTTGGTGCTGGCAAATCTTCTTTCCTCTCTTGTATCTTGGGTGACTTGTACAAGACCAAGGGGTCCGTTGAAGTTCGTGGTAGCATTGCCTATGTTGCCCAACAGCCATGGATCTTGAGTGCCAGTGTCAAGGAAAACATTATCTTTGGTCACCGCCTCGATCCTGAGTTCTATGAGCAGACCGTTTATGCCTGTGCTCTACTTTCTGACTTTGACCAGTTGCCTGATGGTGACCAGACCTTTGTCGGTGACCGTGGTATCTCTCTATCCGGTGGCCAGAAGGCACGTGTTGCTCTTGCCCGCGCCGTCTATGCTCGTGCTGACATCTACCTGTTTGACGATGTTCTTTCCGCTGTCGACTCTCACGTGGGTAAGCACATCATCGACAACGTCCTGGGTCCCCGTGGTCTTCTTAACACCAAGACTCGTATCCTGGCTACCAACTCTGTTCCTGTCTTGTCCGAGGCCTCCTACATCACTCTCCTAAAGGATAACAAGATTGTTGAGCGCGGAACTTTCAAGCAGCTTGTTGCTATGAAGGGTTTCGTCTTTGATCTCCTGAAGACAGCTGCCCATGACTCCAACAAAATTTCTGTAAATGTTAGTGAGACTTCCACCATTGTTGATGCTCCTGTCGTCACTTCGGAGGATGAGGATGAGGTTGCTTCGCTATCTGGTGCTCCCGGCAGTAAGGCTGCTGTTGGTAAGGGAAAGGCCCGGTCTGACAGTATGCAAACCTTGCGTCGTGCTAGTGCTGCTAGCCTCCACGGCCGTCGCGGTAAGGCTTCGTATGCCACTGAAGAAGGTGGTAGTGCCAAGAGGTCGGAACAAACTAAGGAGAACAGTGAAAAGGGTAACGTCAAGATGGCTGTCTACATGGAATACGCTCGCAGTAGCAACTGGATTGCAGTCACTGTCTATCTTTTCTGTGTTACCCTTGCTCAGGTGGTTCAGATCGGTGGTTCCGTATGGTTGAAGAAGTGGGCTGAGAGCAACGCGGATAATGGTTACAACGCTGCTGTCGGTCGTTTCATTACGATTTACTTTCTTTTCGGTATTGGTTCTTCGCTTCTCACCATGCTTCAAACTATCGTACTTTGGATCTTCTGCTCTATTGAGGCCTCCCGTAAGCTGCATGAAAAAATGGCGATTGCTATTTTCCGTGCGCCTATGAGCTTCTTTGATGTTACACCCGCTGGTAGAATTCTCAACCGCTTTTCTTCCGATATCTCTAAGATTGACGAGCTGTTGGCCCGTGCTTTTAACATGTTGATTGTCAACGGCGCGCGGTCTACATTTACCCTTGTGCTGATTTCTATCACTTCTCCTTTGTTCGCTGTGTTGATTATTCCTCTGGCGTATCTTTACGCCTTCATTCAAAAGTACTACCTCCGTACTTCTCGCGAGCTGAAACGTCTTAAATCTGTCTCCAGTTCGCCCGTCTATGCTCACTTCCAGGAGACTCTTGGTGGTACTTCTACTATCCGTGCCTACGGCCAGCAGGAGCGCTTTGAGGTTGAGAACGAGTGGCGTGTAGATGCCAACCTCCGTGCTTTTTTCGCTTCAATGTCAGCTAACAGATGGTTGAGTCTGAGACTGGAAGTCATTGGTGCTTTGGTCGTGTTTTCTGCTGCCGGTTTCCCCGTTCTTACTATCGCCCAAGGCAAGTACATTTCTTCGGGTATGGTCGGTCTAGCTATGTCTTATGCCCTGCAGATTGTGGCCTCTCTCAACTTCATTGTTAGACAGTCTGCTGATGTTGAGACCAACATTGTTTCTGTCGAGCGTGTCATGGAGTATGCTGCGCTGAAGTCTGAAGCTCCTGAAATCATCCCCGAGAACCGTCCTCCTGCTGCCTGGCCCACCAAGGCTGCTCTGGAGTTCAACAACTACTCTACTCGCTACCGTGAGGGCCTTGACCTTGTCCTCAAGAACATTACTCTTGATGTCAAGCCCCATGAGAAGATTGGTGTTGTTGGTCGTACTGGTGCTGGAAAGTCTTCACTGACTCTTGCTTTGTTCCGTATCATTGAGGCCGCGGAGGGCAACATCTCCATGGACGGTATTAACACGTCGGAGATTGGTCTCCTGGATCTCCGTCGTCGTCTGGCTATTATCCCTCAAGATGCTGCATTGTTTGAAGGTTCGGTCAGAGACAACCTTGATCCCGGCCACGTTCATGGTGACGCTG
>LCZG01000072.1:64278-112291 GCA_001483325.1 Huntiella savannae | reverse complement strand
CTTATTTCGCTTGCCCGTGCCATGTTAACTCCATCCAACATTCTGGTTCTTGATGAAGCTACTGCTGCAGTTGATGTTCAGACAGATGCGCTCCTTCAGGAGACCCTACGGTCGCCACTCTTCTCACACAAGACAATCATTACGGTGGCTCACCGCATCAACACCATCATTGATTCAGACCGGGTCGTTGTTTTGGACAAGGGTCGGGTGGTTGAGTTCGGCACACCGGAACAACTACTCAAGTATACCGACGGTGTGTTCTACGGACTGGTGAAGCAAAGTGGTCTTCTAGAAGAGCACAAAAATGGCGAGTCTTCGTCATCTGCGGCTGCTACTGAGCAAAGAAAGTGGAGGCCTCACAATGTAGGGTTGCATATAATCATCTAAATACGATATACAGATATATTTTTTCCAAATCTTCATGAACAAGGGACAAACGGAGGTTTCCTTGCCGCGTGAGTTTGATATCAAGTATGTGTGACGAGATGGGGGTGGAGGATGCCGAGACAAGTCCAAAGAGGGCAAGACACGGGAGCCGGGTAAGACCAGTAAGGGTTTGCCATTCGGGTCACGAATGATGAACCCTTAAAACCCTAACACATGGATGCAGATGTATTTACCCTGGCTAGCACGGACAGGGAGCCACATCCGTGTGCTAGTTATAAGTGCTCAAAAGGAGTTAGGCGCATAACAATAGACCGTGTGGTTGAGTGGTTAGAGACCTCACCTGGGCAGGCAGTCAAATGCAGTCGGTTCAAATCCGGCCACGGTCACCAAAAGTCCTCTCTCTAACGAGGCCCTTGACACCTAGGGTTGTACTCCATCGACGGGTGGAGTCCCCTGGTTGTTGTCAAGGAATACACTGTATTTCCTGGCGGATCTACATACACGAACAAACCCCAGTGCCTATCTTAGGTACAAGAAGCGAACCCAGGTTATTAATTTAGCCACTGAGACTAACGGAGCCATTCACATGGCTTTAAGAGGTTTTCCCATCTTTGATGGGTTTTTCCTTTTGCTACTCTATGTGGAGATGATAGAGTGATGTATTTTTTTTGGACTGAATTCGGAAGTTATTGTTACTGATGTTAAGAACTGGGATGCATCAAAATACCTCTGCGTCAAAAATGAACAGGACCCTTTGAACTAGGTTTTCGTTACATGTTCTATCAACGGCTATGTAGGACGCACGGGTGGCAATACTCGTACAATGAGAAGCGAGTAATCAGTAAGCAGCCATCAGGTAGGCCATCAGCTTGCTAGCGTTTTGGGAGCATGCCAGTACCACTGCGCTAAAAAGATGGGTCCTTTGGTCTTTAGTCATTGATGTCAGTGATATCAGCTACTATGGGTGGTTGCGACATGTATTGCCCAACCGGATTCCTGACTATTACCAACACTAACTGGGTCCTCCAGCCCGGGTACAATCTGACACAGCTGACCCGCTGGCTAAGCACCATAAAGTTGTCGTGTAGTCAGCCCTTGTTGACGTCAGTGCGTGGGTCGACAACCAATAGGTGGGTCTTGTTGGTTGGCGATGTTTATATAGATGATTGATATGTATGAACATACGTGATATCTTTCTTGGTACTCAATAGAACAAAGTTAACTGCTACATACAGTTCCACACATGTCTCCCGCCCCCGGAAAGTCACCGTTCCCGCAACACAAGAAGGCAAGATAGAATCGATGGGTACAAACGTACAAAGCTCCTCGAATGATTTGCAAGCTTCCCGTCTTCACGGGGGGGCTATAGCACTTAATGCTGTTAGAAGCGAGTAGAAATAGTTCCACAAATGAGTGAGTGTGCGTCTTTCACGTGGTTTCTAGCCGATAGCGACCGACTCAGTCAAGACTGCTCAGTGACCCCCCATCCTCAGCGGAGTATGAATGTTGGCTTCACGGAATAGCCCTGTCCCTTGCGCAATATACTTCAATGATTCCAAAACGGTCCGCTAGTCCTTAAGCTGGAGTTAACTTCTAGCTGCCCAATGTACATACATACATACATAGATACATATCCGAACTTGATGTCCGGATCGACAGGGGTAAAGCCCCCAGTCGACGCCCATGTCAACATGGTAGCACAGTGTCACATGTTCTGCACGTCACTTTACTAATCATACATCGTGTCGTTAGCCCATTTAGTATGCATGACAACATATTTCGAAGAATGGGCAATATTTCCTCTGTAACGTAGCTGGCTACAACCTATACTAACTTGATGACGATTGGGGACAACCATTCCTCTACATCACCCCTACGATTTTGCCCATACTGTAGATTCTGTTCATCCCAGCTATCTACTTCAGCGATGAATCGAGTCGTGGCAGCCCTTGTACATCTCATCACATCGTCAATGGGCCGTCATAGGGGAGCTTGCACCTGTTCGCTCCGTTCTGGGTTCTGTTCACTATAACGTCTTTACGTACCTGCTCACATGGAGAAAGTTGGCATAATATATCACTTTCCTTGGCAAAAGTAGCCGTGTTTATCATTCAGATCAGTGCCTCATACCCACCAGAGGATACACACCTCATAAGAGACCGGCACCATCTATCGTGTAGAGTATGGCCATCCTGCGGGAGAGTCTGACTTTAATATCACATGTGGTCGTGTGCTGCCTAAAGTTGAATTTGAGCACAGATTGCCTATTCATCTATCATCGTTGTCAGCGCCGTTCACGTACTTTTCTCGGCCAAGACTAAACGACATCGCTGATTTGCCCGTGCCTAACAATTACAGGCTCACCATTCTCCTACCTATAATGCCAACTCCTCGTCAGTTTTGTATGTTTCTGTGCGCTGCACACTACTCGGTAGATCTAACGGCCTGTGATCCGCCGCTACGGGCTTCGTAGGATAATGTGCATCCACTGTCGCACGCTATAAAATGAAGCAGTAAGTAAGGGGTGAAAACCCCGCATTGTAGGTTTCCACGGTAACATAGTCGTGTGTGTGGAAGAAGAACCTATGTGACCCTTCCCATATCTTCCCAATTCCCTATCTTGTATTTTTATTTCTCTCTTTCATCTCCAACCCGCCCCGTCTTCCCTCTCAGCCTCTTCAAAAGATTTCATCGAGATCCATCAATACCAACCGTTAACAAAGACCACAAGTTGATTCCTGGTAAGCTTCATCATTTCTAACCTTTATTCTTTAAGAGCCCAAGACATGTGTAGCTCTGGCGAGTCGCCATTACCCAAAGCCTTTTCTACAGTCGGCCTACACAGAGTTTTCTCAGTCCATAGGACCTCAAGCTTTGGTACTTAGCTTACCATTTGCTTGATGCGTCGATCATTGTTGCTCATCAGATTGTGCCCACCATTTCTTGAAGCTGGATGATTTCTTAGCCGTACATGTACTAACCGACCACATCCTCTAGAGATGACCAGAAATACCCCCGATTACCCGCCCGAGACGGCCCTCCTCCTCGCTGTCATCGCCCAGGCTGTCAATATGCGTAGCGTGAGTATCCTACTTCTCCCGCTCGACCACACTCAGTCTACTAACGAGATAAAATACAACTATAGATCGACTGGCCCGCAGTCGGAAACATGAACAATACCAACGGTCACCCCGCTCGGATGCGTTGGTGCCGTTTCCGTCAGGCTCACGCTGAACTATGGCTTCGGTCAATCCGGGATGTCGATGCCGCTGGTCTGAAACCTGCTACCGCTGTTACTGATGCCGAGAAGACTGTTCGACTGGCTAGACGGAGTCTCGCAAAACAGAATTCGTCGTCGTCCAACGCTTGTCGCCGCTACTCTACAGGTTCTACCAGCCTTCCCACCCAGCGCCAGAAGACTGCCGCCAAAAAGAAAAAGGGTACCAAGTGTTGAATTGTGCGAATAAATCTTGATTACTATTCTCGCCGCACCGAACGCTGCCCTTCAGGCGGAGTGTCGGTTAACAAGTGGTTAAAGCTACATTCAATAGACTAGTCTACTCATAAATAATCAATGCACTATTGACTCCAATGTCATGGCAAGTCTCCATTAGCAAGTAAATACTTTAGCACCATGGCTGTCCTCATCTGCTACAACATGATTTATCACCATCCCTTTTGGGAGCATCAATTTACAACAAAGTCGGGCCTTTTTTCGTATGTTCAATAGATGTGTTAAAATCCCTTGAAGATAAGGAGATCTTCACTTGGGAGTGTCGTTTTTTTTTTCGATACCCAATACTTCTGGGGCGACACTGGCCTCATTTGTGTGCATCCTATGCTATTCCCATGAGGTGTGGCTCTATTGGGAAGCGCAATGTGGTTAGGCAGTCTAATACCAACAAGTATACGCCGATCTGGAGGGCTCGGTACCGCACTTCCTCGGCACGTGCAATGTATTTTACAAGTTGTTCCCAAAATCAATGTCGGTCAGGCTTCTGCGACGTGAAAGATTATGGACCAATCAGATATCGCATCTACCGACACGACAAATAGATACAGATTAAAACCACCCTTAGATTTTCGAAATTTCAACATCAACTTGATAGAATCATATCATGACAGTTACATATTACCTTCGTCGAAAGGCCAATGTGGCCAACACATACGCCCTTGAAATAGTGGAGGCGATCTCAATACGGCGTTTCTTCGACACTTAGTAGTTGAGTATGGCGGGGCTTAAGTAGTTAATACTGCAGAATATATGGGAACTTGGGGCTGCTTATTGGAGGCCTATCTCACAAGGCGCCACTGAGCCCAATCATGGTGATCGCATGTGATCCCCATTTCTGTGAGGATCACGTGACGCGTAACCCTGAACATAGGCTCGGCGAAATCCAGACCCTAACAGTCGCTAGTTTGAAAATGATATTTCGACAGGGCGACGTCACAATCTGGCTAAACAGTCAACCAACAACACTGCACATTCCGCCATTTTCCGAAACTCAAATTCACACACACAAAAGTTTATGCAAGACTAGCAAAAAAAGACATACAACACCGGGTATTCGCACGTGGTCACCCACCGTACTACTAATCCAGCGCTCTGCGGCTTGACTATGGGGGAGCAGACGGGACCCCGTATTTTCCGCAGGCTATGGTCGTATGTGCTTGACATCCGCTCTGTCATCATATATGAGTCACACATCCGTCAATGGTTTTTGTTATGCGACATGTAGGTGGACCGGCCCAAAATGCAGTGTCACGTGCGCAGATTAATACAGCTTTAAGCTGTTCAATCCTGTATTCTACGACATGGAAGTCTGTGTAGTCATGGAAAACCGTCCGGCTTGAAGCTAGAGTCGCTAGTTTGTGAATTTTTCGCCGTTTGAACTGGTGACTGGCTATTTGTCGCCTTGTTTCCATTCAACCAATGTCATCTCAATCTAACCCTAGCGCCACCAAGAGACCCTAACACGCGGGATTAATGTGGTACAAAACCCGGGCCCGGTTGACGGGTCGATGTGGTGACAGGGGGGTGTGCTGCCTAGTGGGATTCGACCGTGCACGTCTTGATGTTCCGCAAATACAAGATCTTCTTGCTACATGAAATGAGATATGAAATTGGATGTTGGTGAGCCACCAAGCCTGTTTATGCATGTCTTGAGATGCGTTCAGTCAGAACCGCAGATACACGACTCGAAATGACGAAGATACATACATACATATATGTCTTTAATATAGACGTTCTTAGTTGATTCATATCCAGTTCATAGCCACAGTTCTCACCTTGTACCCCCACCTACTGCGCCGATATACCCTAGAAACCCTGATGATCGGGTGAGGGGCACTTTGTCATTCCAGTTCAAAACACAGCAACCCGTGCACAATATGAGGCTGTGGGAGTTCTCCTTGGCTGACACCCTTCTAGAGCTTCGCCTGACGCCTGGCTACACCCGCGTGAGTATAGTGAGCCCTGGCTTTTATCTTCTTCCCCACCAATGAGCATTTACATTCACGAGTGTAGGCGCTTGGATACAGGCATGATGATGACACATCGAGATACTACTTGGGTTTGAATGCCCCAAAGTAACATTTTTGCCTGAGCAAACTTGGGCTGAGGCCTCCACGGGACCAATGAGTACAAGGGTGTCAGTGAGAATATGGAAAACGCCAGGTGCAGGGCGGGCCTATGAAGTGTATATCGCTGACTGTATTGTGAAGGTATGAAGGGAGTCCAGTAGGCTGCTCGAGCTGAGACATTTGTACGTACCTTTACCAGAATGTATTCGTTTAGCAACCAAGAAATGGGAGGCCGGAGAGGTGTATCTGGCCTTTGCTGGTGACATAGATTTTTTGCTAAAAGCGAGTCCTATTATCCATCAAATTTCACGCAAGATATCGTTTGCAAGATCTAGACCGCAGCTCCAACGGCTTGGTACTTACAGGGCGTACACATGCATACCTGCATATGCACCTAGCCTGCTGATTTCCAAATCCGGACTTACACCAGGAAGTTCACGACTCCGCGCGGGCGGACTTCAGGGTAGGGGTGCAAGGACCAGGCATCAGAATGTGACGATGGGTTGACGTCGTGAAAACTGTGACCAATTGTGTCAATAACGAAGGCTTAACCCGATGACGGTGTAGATACAATTTCAATCACGGAGAGTTCTGGTAGTCTAGTTGAGCAGTTGGAATCCCCTTTGTCTGCCTAAAACAATGATGATAGCCAATGTTCATTGTACAGATAGCTTGTCATTGTGCTGGGATCCTTCAATTGTGATATTGTGCATCACCTTTTACGTGGTAAAGTTCGCCAAAGGTAACATCATTTCCAGGGCCCCTGCACGCCGTTTCTTGTGATCCCTGTTTACAGGCCAATCTGACACATGGTTGCATGTCTGCCTGAATCTTTCACTAGGGACAGCACGACATGCTTGCAAGGAGAAAGGTGGCTCAGTATATAAGATTGGCGAGGTCCCACGGTATACGGACGTTGTCCTTTCTTTGAAGATAGAAGTTTCAACATTTATACATACAAAAATCTTGCCACGACTGATGCCTATTTTTCCAGTCACCCCAAAAGTCCCCTAGATGTCAGTTTACGCCTGAACTAAGACTCACCGGACAACGTTTCAATTACAATTCTGACACTCTCAAATGTCAGCTGATGAACGCACAAAATTGATTGGTCATAAACACTTCAACTATAGACGCCCCACGATTGCTCAGCCAGCTTTTGATTTGCATAAACAATCGCCATAGAATTGACTAACACTTTATAACAGGAAAGTTGTTTCCTGAAGGTTTGTAGGTCCCTTCGCACGTCAACTAACAGAAAGTCCATCACAGAGATGTATTCTCCAGTACCCGAAGACCGTCTTTTGCCAGTGTCGCAAATGGCTCTTGTCTTTGCCATCATCTCACAGGGTTGCCGTATGAAAGATGTAAGTCAAATCTCTCTATTCGCCATTTATCCCTTTGTTTGTTGTACTAACCGTTGGATCCATATTGAATTAGATTAACTGGAAGGTAGTTGGCGACCAACTCGGTATCCCTACAAACGCGGCTCGTATGCGGTGGAATAGATTACGGGACGGGAATTGTGAATCATGGCTCCGGAGTCTTCAGAATACTCAAGCCGCGGGACTCCGGCCGTCAGGAAGTATATCCCGTGCACAACTTGTCGTGGACAGAGCCAAGGTATCCAAAACTGGAAACACAGATCTTCGGCCTTTGGAACCACAAGACGAACCTGATTCACCAGAGCCTCAGGCCGAGGAAGACGTGGTCACTGCTGCTCACACCTCACAAAAAGACAAGATCTTGGGATCTGAAAGAGTCCAGGTGCCGGTGTCAATACAACATTCCGCAGAAAATGTACCACCGAGTACTGCTTTACCCCTTTGGGTGAACAAAGGTTTGGCCGTGGGACAGAACTCTAGTCTGAACAACACAAATCTCATGACACATGATTTTCCCTTATTCCCCCTACCAGAGGCTTGCCCTCCGCCTTCTACTATCCACTACAGACCACAGGTTTTAGAACCGCTAGGTAGTCTGCCACTATCCAGGAAGCGCAAGTTCGTAGAGCCAAGCGACTTCATCAGTTCGCCACAGCTCCCGATACCAGATACACCGATGACGGTGATTACTCCGGTATGTAGTCCAATGTTTGGTGAACTGGGGTCTTGTTTCGGGATTCCAAGTCTGACCGATGTTGATTTGATGCAGCAACATCGCGTCAAACGTCCTGTTGTGTCGTGGTTTGGGAATGGATTGGATAGTCCTCACTGCGATCCGCTTCTCTTCAACGACTTTCAAAATGTCACTACGGGTGACTGTCAAAGCCTATTTGCAGGCGATGCCGCGCAGATACAACCAATGAGCACCACGTTTGGCGGCATTGGTAATCCCACGGATGCGACGGGGTTCGACTTCTATCCTGGCGTTTAACAAGGCTCTAATCAATCATTCATTTCATCTCATCTCACTGTCTCTTTGCATTTGGCGGGGCCATCTTTGACGTTGTTTGTTTTACCATCATGTACTCGAAAGCTAGTATACACCAGGAATAGAGTTTTTCTTTCATTGAGAATTTAAGCTGGTATGGGGATGTAAGATCGAAACTGTCTGCTTCCTCGGGTCATCTTTGGCTGTGTAATTGGTGTTCTTTGGGAGAGCGAATGAACTATTGGCTTTAGTGTTGGAGAATTCGGGTGTCCACATTCCTGGCAGGACATAATAACGAGGTGGAGGGCTCATCAAGATCAACGAAGGGTTAGATAGGGCGAGTAGTTAATTGATTTGAATCGCGATTGTTTGATTTCCAATCTTCATTTGTGTTATATTATATTCCGCTAAATGATATAGCTACACTTGTTCCCTTGCATTTCTTGACCGCGATTCCTAGGAGCTGTTTCCGGCCCGTATTTACGGAACATACGCCGTTAAACCCGAGATGTAAACACATGTCTTATCCTGCTGAACTAAATCGCTGAAAACAAACCACGTATTCTAAATATCATGTCTATTGCCAACTATAGATTCTGAGAGTCTTCCAAAAAGCTTTTCAGAGGCCTCTGACATCTAAACATGGGCGCCGTAGCAAGCCCACTCTTCCACTCCTTGACATCCGTGATATACTGACTTGACTCCCCATAAGTCTCATCCGGCATGTCAAACTCCATCTTCTTGTCGCTTTGCTCAACGACCCTCTCACAACCAACTTTAACAACATCACCAGCAAGATCCGCGATGATCGCACTGGAGACCTCCTTTGGAAGTCCCAATTTCTCTGCCACGTCAACTTGCATAGGAACTGGAGACGCCCGGACGACAGATTCGACTACCGTCGCACGCACAGCCGCCTGCAGTTCAGGAAGAGAACCTTCAGGAAG
This sequence comes from Huntiella savannae, assembly GCA_001483325.1. Lineage (NCBI taxonomy): Eukaryota > Fungi > Ascomycota > Sordariomycetes > Microascales > Ceratocystidaceae > Huntiella > Huntiella savannae. The sequence continues at coordinate 103,001 of LCZG01000072.1, read as the reverse complement.
GCGCTTCAAGGCCCTTTGAACTAACTTCTCGACTGCAGGTTCAGCACGAGAAAACAGATTGACAACAAGCTTTCTGCGTGTTGTGGACTTATCCGAAATGCGTTCATTATAGAACGCCAACATGTCCTCTTTGGTCAACATCTTAACCGCTTCCGCGTCCTGTTGCACTACATTTAGGAAAAAAGCATTAGTAATATCCAATTAACAGCGCTCAATCTAACTCACCAGTGTCAAATCGGTATGTCGATTGTTGTAAATGGCTCTTGATCCGAGCAGCCTCGCTACTCAGATTCTCTGCCTTCTTCAACCTCGCCACAATAACACTTCGTTTGTGTGCCTCGAGCTCTGCCTCCGTCAAGCCCTCAATCATCTGGCGTCTGCCCTCCATGAAAGTTTGGATACGCGAGTGAAGATATTGAGGATACTTTTCACTTTGGATTAAAACTCGGAAAAACAACAGATTTCTCCAGATACCGAATCCAGACAATACCACGTATCCGAGTTGCTCCTTGGTGCGAAGTTGATCAAACGTCGGCTCCTTTAGCATCTGCTCAAACAGAAGACACTTGGCACGCGACGATATATCACTGTTCGACCCGCAGTCGAACCAGCAATCAATGCAGTTGTTGATGTTGTCAGCATCTTCAAGTACTGCATTGTATACCAGGTTACTGCCTGGCGGGAATCGCATGCTACGGGGGACCGGGACCTCGGCAATGGGCAAAACCCCGCACTTGAGTGTGCTCTTGACAAGATCCGTCACCTTGAGGGCTTCAGGTTTGTTCATGTTGCCAAGAACCAACACTTCATACGCGGCCTGCGATAACAAAAGTTGGTGGAAAGTCTTGAGCTTTTCCAACTCGGCAGTCTCAAGACACTTCAAGACGGCTGGAACAGGGTACTCAATCTCGGAGTACAAACACTGCGTCTCGTGCCCGATCAGCTGGTAGGCATTTTTTAGCCCCCAATTTCTGAATGTACGGGACAGCCGATCCTTGATAATGCCGAATCTCTTCTCTGAGAATTCAACATTGCGGATCTTCAACAGGACTTGCTCTAGAAGGACCGGTAACTTATCGTTGTAGCCACTTAGGTCAATGGTAAAACCCGTGGGATCTAAACCCACGTGGTACGTCAGACCAGCTACTTTGGCGGCATATGCATGCTCCTCCAGGGCGTCGCTCACCAATTCTATAAAAAGACGTATTTGGGCAGAGTTCTGGCAGGTCGAATTGGCAAGGGGTTGCCGGACATAGATTACCACTGTGGCCTTGGGCACACCAAATGTGTCGTCCTTCTTCCACCAGGTACGAGATTGTTCGTCAAGGCAAACAAGCTTAGGAGCAATGGCAGGAACTGCCGCCTTCACCATGTTCACCGCGAGATTAGTCGGGATGAACTTGTTGGGCTCGGGCAGATGAAGTTCCACTGGGCGTTGGCCCGAAGGGCTGTCCATCGCCTGCTCCAACTCCTCGATGAAATCTGCGTCCAGGTCATCGTATCGGTACTGGGTGTTGTACCACTTCTCGCGCGCATTCCAGTTACCCGGGAACTGCTGGTTGACAATCATTAACCGCATATTGTCGGGGCGTACATAGCTGAGGACCTTCTTGATCAACTCAGGCTCCCAGTACACGAGCTTGTAATGACCACTAAGAATCATCTCGGGTGGAAACTTTTGCTGCATAACGGAGCTAGTACGGCTTGTGAAGCCAGATTCGCTGGCCTTCTGGTGGAACTGGAAGGTCACCTCATCGAGAAGTTTCCGCTCGTCGAAGTAAAGCTTCGCCGGCGGGGTTTCGTGCAGCAAGGCCACATACTGAAAGAAGGCCTTTACAACTTCTTTATAGTGCGTTAAACCCTAAATGATGTTAGCCCTTGTCATATTGTTATATCATCCATAGTACTTACATGAGCTGTCAAACAAATATCTGCCCTGAATGTTCCTGGGGATCCAGGGCACATGGATCCGCTAGCAGTGCTAAGGGAATCGACCCACCCCTTACCCTTCAGGTAACTCAAGAGACTACCTGGGCCCTCATGACCAATCAGGTAGCTCAAGTAAGACGCCGGCTGACTCTCCCAGAACGGTTCCTCGTCAAAGGTGGGGAAGGTTATAGACAATTCCCGCTTGTCATGGACTGGCTTGGCGTATATAACCTTCCGGAGATCCTCTGGCCTGTACGGGGGCGCATCCGGCCAAGTGTTGCGCGGAAGACCCTTGTCGGGGACGGCAGAAAATGACTCCACTACCCACTTTTGGAGTACGTCAAGGGGCTCACGACCTAGCACTACCAGCTTCATGCGGTTGGCCGAGTAGTGAGTGTTATAGAACTCAATGAACTTGTCCCGAACGTTGAGTCCCTGAGCTTCTGGGATCAGCTTCAACACCTCGAAATTTCCTGTACTAAAGTTGGAAAATGGGTGCGCGGGGTTGGACAAGCTCTTGTCTAACTGATACAATCTCCATGTATCATTTTGCAGATTCTTCTTGTGTTCTGAATCGACAGCCTTGAGCTCTCTCTCAAGGGTCTCCTCCAGAAACAGCGGCTTAACGAAGAAATGCGCAAATATGTCCAATGCCTTTCGGAACGGTGAGGGGTTCTCATCTGTGGGTTCCGAATCATCGGCAGGCTTGGCAGAGACGTCAAAGTAGTAATTTGTAGAAGTCGCAGCGGTACAAGCATTGAAACTCCCCGAATTAGCACTTAAATACTGGGAGTACATGTTTTCGGTGGGATACTTTTCAGTTCCCATAAACAACAGCTACATGTTGTTAGTACATGTCATGGATGGTACAAACATGATGATTGAAAACTCACATGTTCAACGGCATGAGCCATACCAGGCATGCTAGACTCATCGCTAAATGACCCAACGTTCACATCCAATGCCGCACTGGCCTTTTCGGTAGTGGAGTCATGGGCAATGAGAACATCAAGCGAGTTGGCAAGACGAATCCAGCGGTATGTTCGTTTGTCGAGATCAGGCTTCTCAATGTGTTCCGTAACAATGGTGACGCCATCGGTGGCAGCCGTAGCTGACCGGCGTGGGAGGCTCTTAAGACTCATTTTCACGTGAGTTGTTGATGGCAACAGAAGCCAAGGACAAAGCAAAAAACAGAAGAAAGAGACAATTCGAATGAACAAGCGGAAACGCTATTCGGCTGAATCAATTGATGGATGGAGCAAATAAACAGAGTGAGCGGGGTTGGCTTTGTCTGATGGCCAAGAGACAAGATGTGTCAAGGATAAGCTTGAGATTGACCTAGCTTTGTTGTGGGGATCGAATGTGTGGCCACTTGGGCTGAAAGAAAGAGGGAAGACTGTCGGATGCCATTGAAAAAGGTAGGACCGAAATTCTTCTAGGAAGGCATCAATTTTTCGAGGGTAGGTCCAACATAACTAGCATGAAGTGGGGGTAATGACAGACAGCCTGCAAGGTTGTTATGGATGTACTGAATTTAGTGTGGGGAAGGAAGACCATACGGGATTAACTGATGGGATTGAAATACCCTGCTAGGCAAGCCTGTGTTACTTTCCGTGGGCGGGAGAAAGAGGTAAAATACGGCAGGCAGTCGGGCCCGTGGACTTTTCCGGGGGCGGGAGAGGGAACAGTGGTGGTGTAGGGAGTATACGCCTGACTAACAGGTATGTAGGAGTAAAGACCTTACGTACGACAAGCCTGTACGCGGGGTGTGTAGCCTATTCCGGAGAATATCACGTGGACAATCATAGTGTCAGGGTGTGGACCACTTGGTATCGGGTCCACATATGGATCCAGTTATCCTTCCATGCCACTAACAGTGTTCTTGAAGGTTAGCGATGTTGAGCATACTACGTGAGATCATCATCGTCAGGCAAAATGCAGACAGGTACCAAATGTTTGGATTTACTAGGAGTAGAATGACATGTCTGATTCCAGGGGAATGCGACAGTAATACCATAGTAAGTGTTACCAGCTTCATATCGTAAAGTTCACCTATGTCGCTTGACGGTCGCCTGTCTAGGCAACTTGGGAACCTTTTTTCGGCGCTTGGAAAGTATTGTAGCACTCGCTCTCACAAATATCCACTGAAGTGCCTGCCGGTTCTGGCACACGAGTCAGATAAACACTCGGTGGTGAGTAGCAGCAACAGGTTTACCGGTGTAGCTTCCTCACGCTCTTTACTAATGATGAACGGATCATGGTACTCATATCTCGGAAATTATGTTTCTCATATGGCTCAGTAGGACGTATTACGCGCACGACTCAAGTCCAATCTACTGGGCTCCCAACAACAGCGTGACAGATTTAAGGGTTCCTCTAAGAAGAAGACATACATGGAGAATGAGTATGCGTTTGTTCGGAAAAACAGCCGTGATCATTTGTAAGACAAAGACTACACCTAGCGTTGTTTCTTTCACTGTGTTGATACTGCTCTCGCTTGAATGAGTTTGTCTCCTCATTACATAGACTAGACCACTCTCGATTGAATTGATTTCCTTAATACATTTACATATATCGCAAATTCAATTGCCTATGATTGCAATACATTCTTCTTGGTCACATCTAGGGTTATGCAAGATGATTACTTCATTGTAGGGTTTGAGCCACTTCCGCGCGGCAGAATACGGCGCTAGTACGCTAGTCCAAAGCGGTGAGAAGTTACCGAGGGCTTCCAGTGGCTCGAGCGTCCCGAGCGCCCCGACGACGTCCCGTCCGACGGGTAGCGACACGAGGTTTATATGGATGGGATGTACTTCTGGTGATCAGTGAAGGGTAATGCTACCGGAAGTACAGAGCCACGTGTGATTCTGCGCGGTGACTACCCCGATACCATCGTAGCTGGCGCTAGCGCCACCGTGTGGGGTTGGACGACAACGGCCCATTTTACACTGCCAATAGGGCGTATGAGGTGGATTTTAGGGGGTTGAATATTGCTGCGGTATCCGCTAGTAGAGATGGCGACCGAAGTGTGTTGTAGCTGTGATGATTAGCAAATGTACTAACTGACTTGTACGCAAAAAGGATCTAAGGTTTAAGACATGTTACCCGATTTGGCCATGTTTAGATGACCCACTAATCCTGCCGATGCTGCTTGAACACCTTTACATCTACAAAAACGGATATTCTAGACTAAGCTTGATTTGGCAGAAACATGTTTATCAATCTGTACAAACTTGGTTGTGTTAGTATACGATTGGTGGCAAGTTGTGTGGCGGAAGTCGCTAGCGGGATAGTCTGTTCCCACTCGCCATATCCGGAGCATTGCAGTGAGAAAGATAGGATCTTGAATCTATCCCGCGTACAAGTCTTGTAGCCCTAACATGAGACATTGGAATATTCTCCAAATCGGTTGGGTATAAATACTGAGGTGTTCTCCCAGTAAGTAATCGCCTTAGTGACTTCAATATCCATTTTCTTCTAACCTACAACCACTTTCACAATCCGTCATCGACAATTATCTTGTGCGAGCATATCTGTTTCAAGTTTTCCCCCGTCACATCCCGCCTATTCCATTCTTGTTGCATTCATTCCTCCGAACAACTACTTACGCTTCGCAATGTCCGAACGCGTTACCTCATTTCCCCGCTCAGCGCCAGGTTCCGCTGCTCCGGTTGCTGCTTGCTGCTCCCCTGCCAAAGCAAGATTGCCACCCAAGGTCTTCGTCCCGTTCTTCTGGACCTACATCAAGTATATGGATCATGTACAAGCGCTTCCCGTCCGCTTGTCCGCTTTTTCATGCTTTCAGTCACTCCTTACTCAACCCTCCACCCCGGCAAATCTGCGCGGTATCTCCTCCGACACACTGCGGGACGTATCGCCCGCTGAGGTCAGCCGTATACTCAATGATTCTGTTTCCTTGAACAACCAAATCAAGGACGACCACCGCACACTGATTGCAATGAACCGATTCCTTGCGGACAACTGGAAACTCCCTCGTCCTGCTGATGCCCCGGCTTTGACGGAGCGTGAGATTCGCTTTCTCGCTGAATGTGAACGGGCCATACAGCTTGAAGGCTTCCACATCCATCAATTTTCTACGAAACTTTCGGATTGGTCGAAAGCGGCCCAGAGAGTGCAGGGATATCTCCAGAATGTCGTTACCGTCATCAATCACGTCTCGGGAGATCGCTATGACCTTGACGAAGAGGTAGACCTGCGCCTAGATAGCGTTATGGATCAATTTGGTGAGAGCCGCGACGACGACGACAGTCGGCTACCCACTCTGCCGCCCATCTTGGTTTTGGAAGACGATGAAACCGTGACAGAGCCACTCCACGAATACCAGGCTCGTGCTCCTGGTGAAGATGTTGAATTCCCCGAGGAGGACTTTGATGGCCAACAAGATATTCCCGGCAAATCCCTTCCTTTGCGGCCACCCTCTCCGGTCCCCACTGAAGAACAATCCGAGTTAGCTGAATCATGCGACGAGTACGAATTGAACACTTCCTCTCAATTCTCACCTGGCACTCACGGCTCGGTTGACCACATGGTCCCACGTGGTAAACCAGGTCAATCTTGCGATTCCACGGCCAACAACACCTTCACATCAAACAACGACACTCAAGATAATACCTTCAGCCTTTTCCAGCTTAGATACCAGGGAGAAAATCGCAAACGTGAACGGGAAGACGCTCATGACGAGGAAGGGCCATCACCACAGCGTGCGAAATTATTATAGATGGAGTTTGGAGAATTAGATATAGCAAATTCAATTGTGTCACCTTTCAAATCTTTGAAGCGTCAATGTGAAGTGTGAATTGTAAATGTGGTGGCGTGCATGCTTGTCCATGAAGGTTGGTATTGAACCCACGACCGGGGTAATTGTGTAAGCAGTATGGTTAAGTAGTGTAACAGGAAGTACTATTAGAGAAAACACACATATATTAAAATGGATGCTTCCCCCAGGAATCAACAGTGCGGGAGAAGATTTGATGTAGACAGACCGGGTGGCTCTCCGTATCTTATCTGGCGCCATAGATAGGGATAGTCTAGTTCACGAATTCCACTTGTGTGTCGTCAATTGCCGTAGGGATAGCTTGAACTGGACTTTGTCAAGGTCACACTACTAACCCTGGTCACGTGGACTACGTCATCATCCCAGGCTCTCTTTACTACGGACTTGCATGAACCACTTCCGCCTCGAGTAACGTTGAGGACTCCATAGACAGATGGGTATCTGCCCAGCCGATGCAACAGTTCAGGCCATCCTGGAATATTCCAAGCCGCTCGCGGTATCGGTGTCTGGCCCTGCAGCTGTCATACCCACTGAGTCAACGACAAAGCCGGAGTACATTGACTGGAAAGATGACGGTAGGGTTTGCGATTGAAATCCCTTGGTAAAATTAGTCTAACCTGGCACCTTAATCTAGGCTTAGAAAGCTCCCACAAAGACTAATAGGTTAGATTAGGGCGATCTGATTCATCGTCTAATGCAGTTGGCAACTCCATGGCCCCAACGCCATCACTGCTTCGGCTCGACCCTGCGGACCTTCGACACCGGTCAAGACTAGCCATCTCGAGACACAAGCCCACCAACGCCCTTCTATCGCCGGCCGGCGTTTTCTCAGAGGCAGTCATGTGTCACCTTTTAGATGTTAATGATGCAGTACCGGACAATATTAATTCCGCTATTTTCCAGTGGGTCGAGGGCTGGATTAACGCTTAAGGCAGCAGCTCGAGCGATGTCCATCCAGCCCGTATCTCGGTCGCCGTTTTGGACGCCCATTTTGTCCCAGTAAGCAGGAAAGTGGGGGCAAAGTACACTGTTCGGGTCCTATCAAACAACGGGGTTACGGCACGTCAAATGTCGACTCTGGAGACAGTCATGTTTCCTGCATTTGTAGACAGGATATGGCGGGTATCAGTTATCCGTCTGAAGGGCAAGACCGTGTGGGTGGTAGTAATTAACGAGTTCGAGGCACCATGCGAGCCGATCATGGCAATTAGCAAGAGACTAAGTCGATTCACGGAGTATACCTACCAAGCGGCAGAGTGGGATGTAATACAACTATCTACACCACATGTCGACAACGCACACGAATTTAGAACACTCACACTATTGGACGGTATCTACATCTTGGAAGCCCATGATTTAGAGTCAGTCTATAGAGCGTAAAATATTAGCTTGCTGCGTGGGAAGTTTGCCTGTGTTATCTTGAACCAAGGGCTCAGCGGAGAGTTAGATCTTAGCCAAATCCAGGCAATGGGGGTGGGCGAGGTGGTGCCTCTTGATCGTGGAGGAGATACATAGTTTTGTTCTGTAGGATGATGAAAACTAGCTTGATGGGCAAATCATCGGAGGCTTGGAAACATGTGTGTGGGGCATTCACCCCGCGAGACACAGGACCGAAAACATCAGAGACACGGTGCATGCTTTATGCCAAATCGTGTTTCGATGATTGGCACAAATTCCCAAAGGCCATGCCTGGCACATAATTGACTCATTAACGTTCCATGTCATCTATTATGCGAAGAACTGGATGCTTCAGTAAAGCCAACCTTTGACAGCAGATGGTCGCTCTAACTTGTGCAGCAACATGGTCGCCGGAGTGAGCTCAACACTAGATGAAGGGTCTCTCTTACCAACGCGAATGCGTGTGATTTCAGTAACCGTTAGTGGCTGAAGGGCCGTTGTTTCGGTACACCCTACAACATGAACGAAGAGAACGGCTATCAGCTTTTCAGGGCTGGTACTCCGCTGATGTAAGACACCGTGGGCGCGAAAGGCGTCACTTTGCAACATTTCTCCAAGGAAGACATTAGTACCAGACGTCAATTCACCACATTATTTTAAAAGTTGTCAGCCTCTGCCCTGTCTGATGGCTGCTCACTGTCACATCTTCTCACTACACGGACCTGCTTCCTATATAGTCCATGATAGAACAGTACTAGAAACAAAGTCCAAAGGTTCCGCTTCTTTTTGGCGCAGTGGTATGCTGATGCCTCCCAATCCGTCAAAAGTCCTGGGCCAGTGGCTGGTGTGATATCGCCCGGTACTATAACGCGACGTTGAACCACCACTCACCGGAGAAATCTTGAATCAGAAGGTGACAAACACACCAAATTTCACAAATTTAATTCGTCGATATATCAACTATTATTGGCGAAACATGCAAAATACTTGGTTGCGTGTAAAAATATCAATTGAGTCAAGGAAAGTCTAATCTATGGAATTCGGGCATGAAAACAAAGAAACAACGGGCGCAAAGTGGACTGGATCAAATGGCAAAGCAAGATTACCAAAATGGATCCACTACAAGTAGACGTTGATCGTTTTTGTCCTGAAGGAGATGCACGAGCTGCGACGAACACCGTACTGGTACGGTTCATAAAACCTCAGTTCGATCACGTGGGGTCCTTCGTACTCCGGGGTGAAGTCCCAGTATCTGAACTGCATGGGGAAGTACCAAGGACCACTCATCATGGCCGTTATGGGTTCACCCACGGGGGGGTGAATGGTAATTTCACCCTGTACTCGATCGTTGCGTCTTTCGACAATATCGTAACAAGAAATACGTAGCTGCCGGCCAACACGGCCGGTTTTCGGCATGTCCCGGTCGAACTTAAAGTGGCAAGACATTTTGAGGCAAAAGAGGGATTTGTTTGAAGATGCAGCAAGAGTTCGGAAGTGTATTGAAGTTATAATTGTAGTGTAGAGTCTTGGTAGTGTGTTTGTGATGGTGATAGTATCAGATTCTGACTGGAACTTAGGGGAATGTATCGCTCCTTTTATACCAACTAAACTTGACCGTATCTGGTTGGCAACGATCAGTTCATGGGGTTGGCGACTCCGGCTATGAACCAAATCTTTACTACCACGGCGTGCGGGTATTCCGAGGAAAACTAGTCGAAGAGTCGGTTCAAAATATCCAACAATAACAGTTTCTTGGTGTGGGCTACTGATGAAAGGCAATTGGTTCCTGGCATGAAGAACAAAGACACAGGGGTATCGTCTAGACCAGCGGGAAGTTCCGATGGTGACTGCAGAACTTTTGGATCTGACATGGATTGCATTCCTTTGTTTGAATAGGGACAAAGCCTATATTGTATTTCTCCACTGGATAGCTTGGTATCAATATACTGGGCGTGCAGGCTTCTGACACATGGAAAGCTTCCACAACGCCGAGAGACCTCGACATCAAGACCCGTGGTTGTCGTTGAAGAGTGACTCTGCTCTAAGGCATTCTCGGCGGTGGACTTTGCCAAATACCGAGAAGTAACAATGATACCGGGACTATACACAACTAATCCCGGGACTTAATATCCTCCCGCGTGTATCTGGGGCTCAGGAATAACGTGGAGTAGTAGATGTCCAGTTCCGGCACTTTGTGACGTAACCACAATCTATGTCTATCATTCATTGATCTTCAGTCACTCCGGCGCCGATACTGTCCACATCAATAGTAGATACCCGCGTAAAACATTTCTATGACCTCCCTGCGATACAAATCTCTGTAGCCTCTGGAGCTTCGTCACAACATCTCCTGTTTTCGATGTGCCAGAGATCTGTTTCTGTGACGGCGTTAATCAGAGTATGCACATCTTCGTGCTGACATTATTGTGATTTCAATATGTTTCCTTGACGCATTCACTCATTTCTAATTCTCTTTTGCGTAATCTCCTATACCGGTTCATAGATCAGATGCTTTCAACGTGCTAGTCGTGGTATCCCAAAGCGGGGTGATTGTATAGAGCTACAGGTGACTCTGGTACAGTCTTTCATTGGTCATCAATACGGATTAGGCAAAGGGGCATTTAGACCCGTCCTACCACGACATCCAGTGGACTGACACGGGCGACAGGGACCTAGGGTTAGATGTGTGAATATTCCCAAACCCAGACACGTGACCAACCACACCGGAGGTCCATGTCAGAGAAATGCCCAAAAGGGAAATAGCCTGCACTACGAGTGACTTGTGCTGCGTTTAGTCAAACCAATAGAAGTTCAGCAACATAGCAGTGCACCAAACAAGTGATATTTATGGGCACTGAGCATTGCTTCCAGTGGATAGCTACAACTTTGGAAAGAACTCGGATTTTTTCTCAAGGGATCGCATTTGGTAGGCACGCATGCGACCAATTTTGAGTGTCTAAGGGATTGTTTTGGCCGTGGATGGCTTGCAGCTTTTTTTCTTTCTCTTCAAACTCCCATCCTTCTAACTTTTCTTTCATCCAAGTGTGATCGTTACCGATACAAAAACCTGACCAATTTTCGATACCATCCATACCTAAATCAACTTCATCTTCAAAATGTGTCTTCAAAAGACCACTACCAACACCGTCCCCTCCACCAGCCTTGTCGATGGCCCGGTCAATGTAAGTACACCAGAAGTATAATCTGAATCCATTCAGACAAGGCTAACCTTTCTTCCTCTCCATAGCACAGCACCCTAGCGGGCACGCTCTGCCCCCGCTGCAAGGCCAATGGGCAAGAGTCTTGGGTTGCCAGTGGTCGGAACTGCGGAACCTGTGGATACCAGAATTAATGGTATCTTCAACCAATGTCGCCGACCCCGCCGGCTTTTTGTCTGAACAATGATGGGCTGATCAGGTGTCGGAGGGTTTCTTCTCAAGGTGATGAATACACAAGTCGCTGAGTTTGTCGTCAAACATTTCAATCAACGTGAACGTGACTGACAATGTATGCTTGTTTCGTGAGACAGTTTGTCTGCAGCGATGTAGAATCTCAACTAGTGCGTCTGTTCATGCGTATCTAGCTAGGAGAACGTATCTTTACTTCAAGGCTATACCTTGGGGCGTACTGTACGTGTATACTGACGTAGGAGACATTTGTGTCTATTTCTTATGCACCGGGCGAAGCCGTAGATTATCCAGAGTTCGGAACTGAGAGGCTACAAATTGTCAAAGCCATATATAACAACTTGGCACGTACGACTGATCTTTCTGGATATGTCAACACTATCTATGTTCTCTATCAATATGATCATTACGTGGCTACTGATATGATACTGTCTCAAACGGTTCCCGTCCCAGTTGGGCTGATCACCAGTGTCAACACAAGATACTGGAGACATTCCGACATATGTATATTCGATGGATGTCATGCTTTCCCGGTGCAGCTGAACAAGGCGAGTCATAATTGAACCGATGTGTAATCATGCATAATAGATGTCACTACGACGAGCGCTAGTGGCGTTAGTCATCTTGTAACCGTAGGTCATGAAACCTATACGCCGACCCGATTTTCACACCTTCGCTGACCGGGCGAGTATGTTGACTAAGCATCTTGTTCCAAGGGTTTGGATCACTGGCGGGTGCTAACCCTAACATGGGCCGTAGCGAGATGGAGGTAGTCAGTTGGTGCACCCGTGGTCATTTGCAGACCGTGAAATATTCAGAAGGGTAAAAGTCTTAAGGCAATACATGGCCTCTCGCGGGGTTCATCCAACCAATACCCCGATTGTCTGTATGACACCGGTAGATGGTAAGCCTTTTGCTCCTAATTTGCATATGTCGTGGTTTGTCTACCGGCCTGCTGAGCCATACGTTTGTAACTGCAGATATTCCAAACAGTTTTCCATGATATGTCAGAATCGACGGACATTCCACTGGGGCTGAGTATACAACCTGTTCAGTCAAAGTACTGAAAAATCCAGATCTAAGATAGACATCCGTGTGTCATGCTCTGCGGGGCTCTAACCCCTTTGTTGACGGCTAGCATTTCGACATCGGAAACTATCGCGATCTCCTATCGTTCCGGGGGCAGTTTAAGATGCAGTCTGTTCGTGACAGACCTCGAGAATGAGGCCATCACTTATCATCGCCCGAAACGTTTCCGAAACTGTCGAAGATGAGGTGTACTGCGGACATGGAAACGTCTACCCGATAGCGCCGTACTCAAGACGAGCTGCTCAGCAAAGATAGTTATGATATCCAAGTTCTATCGACACAAGTACCATGGCACATACTGTATGGGTCACGGATTGGAGCTACTGTAGTGAATTTGGTCAAGTCGTGTCACGGGGGGATGTTGTAGAAGGCACATGTATTGACGATGGTGTATAATTAGACGAATCATGTATCTAGGGGATTAACACCGGTCGACACCAAGAAAGCGGTTCTTGCTACCTCGGGTTCTGAGAGCATACAGAATGCACACAACCACAGGCTGACTATCCAACACGTTAGAACAATGAACGATCGTTTAAACTCCGGAATACGTACCACAAAATAGAAACCACAAGGCCATAAAAACACTATCGCTCATCGTCAAGTAGCTCATCGAAGCCTACTTAATAGTCGAACGCCGTGATGAATTTGGAAATAGTTGAGTGCACCTCCATAGCGCACCCGTCGCTGGTCATTTGCAAGAATTGAATCTTGATCTCATAATCACCAGCCTGCGAGGGACAGAAGCTGGCGGAGAAGCTGACCGGGTCCCAACCCGATGACATCATCACTCGGCTGGAAACGTGACCGTGGGGATCACGAATGGTGAGCGAGGCAGAGAGTCCGTTGTCCGGGGCACGGTTGACGTCGGTGCACGCTAGGTACACAGTCTCGCCAACATAGCAGGTAACCTGAATTGTGTCAAACTGAAAGTGGGCAGACATTGTGGGTCGAGTGGTTGGAATTCGTTGATAAGGAGAGTCGGATTGTAGCACAGGGTGCCAGTGTGTTTGATTGATCTTGGAAAGACGCGGATGCGATGATGAAAGCAACAGAGAGATGGATGAAAAAGCAGAATTTGATGTTTGATGACGATGTTGTTGTTGTGGAGATAATTCGGTTGGACTTTCTGGCCCTTTGAAATAAGCACTTCGCTGCTAAGGTGGATGCCTCACACAATGTTGTCCAAAGGTAATTACCCTTTTAGGTTAAGAATTTGTCCTCTTTAGGTCCACAGCGACTGGGCTGATCGCTCGGAGCACTTCACGCTGATGTGCGTTCTTCGACCCATGGTGTGCCGACAAAACGGTAACAATGAGATCTAGAAAGCTTCCAATTCAGAAGTTTTCCATCAGCCCATATCCCTTGAGTAGCGGCCGGACACTGGCCGCCTTGAATCCAGTCCCTACATGATAGGTAAAGTACGATCTGGCCATACATGTATGCACTCATGGCTGCCAGCGTTCCTGTACCTCTACCGTGCTATATGTATATACATCTAACATCTCTCTCTCCTAGTCGACCTATATCCGGTCTTGTCAAGACCCGTCACCAGACAGTCTCACCTTTCCGTTCATCCACAATGTTTACTCTCGGCTATATTCTTTTTCGCCACAACTCAGCAGAACCTCTTTTTGACCAGCCATATCAGCCAAATACTCGATGGATCGGATGTTCCGTTACGACTTCTAAGATTACTTGTCGCCCATATCCCGAGTATTCCTGTTGGACCTCAGACTAGCAGAGCCACAGCCATCGCTTTCAAATCATGCCTAACATTTCCAACCCCTATAACTTCTTTATCTCGGCCAATAGCCAAACGTCCCTTGTTCCTGACATGGCGATTGCGGGAAGCAGGGGGGATGTCACACCGGGAAGAGCCGAAAGTGACATCAAAATGGTTGGTTCTCCGTCGCCAAGATTCCTTTGTTCGAGCCAGAACAAAGACCGCAAAGCATAACTCAACCAGGCATCAAAATATCGATGGAGATTGTATGAAGCATGTGCCTTGCCGCACAATATCTGCATTATCTGCTAGGGTGAACATGCAAGCCATGCATCAAAGTTGACCACCGGAGTTCCGACAAATGATTGCGACGTCAAGTACTCCCAGACCCATGGGTATGGAGGTTTTGCTTTGGGTTTCTAAACAAAGAAGAAGTGAAAGGCCGATCGTTCGAGGATACTGCCGTATTTCTTTGTGTATGTATCTAGCCTTCAGCGTCGTAAAGGAGCCACGCCATGTGATCGAACTCTCCAGAATCTATTCTTCCATTGTTTCTCTGTCTCTGACGAGTATCGGGGGTCCCGTCTTGTTGGAACAGCGGATATCGCGGTACCAGCGCGATGAAGCCATACAAAAGTTTCCGACAGTTTCCTGGACAGCTTTCGGCCCGATACCTCAGAGCCTGCCAGCCATATATATAGAGCTAGCTAATCTCATTCTCCCTAAACCGACTGGTCTCCTAGCAATCAATAACTTCAACCGCCTTTACATCTTCTGTCACAACGATACCAAAACACGTCGCTTCGACGCCTCAATCTCATTACAATGTCTCCTCGCTTCGCCTTAAATGACAACTCGTCCTACGGGTACGTTGGCCAAGTTATCCACGTCGTCTGCAGCAATGTTTCACGCAGTTCAAGCCGTGGCTTTTCTGCCACGATGAGTATCCGGGACCCGCATCGCCAAACCTCCGATATGGTTATGAATCCAATTGGCTACGAAGGCGGGGCCTTCAGCGGCGAGTTATATCTTTCTATGTCTGGCGTTTACGAAGTCACAGTCCAGATCCTTAGACCTAGTCGGAATGGCTACCATTACGAGTTGCACTCATCTCACACGCACCGAATCCAAAGCTACGGCCATTGAATGGTCTGCCATTGCCAAGGATTAACAACCTACATTTCCAGACGCTGTTAACAGATTCAGCCATTCGACCTTGCAGGCATGGTGTGTTAATGCCCCTCGGGTACCTGAGATATCTGTAGTTCGGTGCATCTTTACATCTGACCATGTATAAACAATATCAAGCTTCAATAGATCACTTCGCTGCCATTTGTCTCTCTGATGCACACGTTTCCGTGACTGTAACCTTCATTTTATCGGCCGTCCGTTGTTGGGTTGGCCAATGTCTCATTTACACTTTGGTGCTTATTATCTACAGGAGAGAGGTGAATCCGAGGGCTCTCAGCACCCTCGCCACCAAAGGATTCGTAGCAGAACAGTGCCGCAACGGGAAGACGAATTCTACGGCGTCTATTCACTATATTCACGGCCGGTGTCGACTAGGGAGTCCTAGCGCTAATTCACCCGCGTTAATGTAAGTTCTAGGATCGATTGTTTCCTCTGTCTATGTCGGACCACAGTTCATCATTAACAAATCCCCTCCATTTCCTCCTTGTGATGTAGTCGCAGAGCAACTGCGCACCACATACCTTCTTTCAAGCTTGGCGGACTGGCGTTATTTTGGGTACATCTGTTTGATGCCCGGTCCCGTGTACCGATAAGAACAACGCAGAGTCACCAGTTCCACCTGTATCGACAACAACGCATGTGAGTCTTTTGTCCGTTGCTCCTGATGGTACTGATCGCGACGCCACTTGTATTTCTATGGACAGGCGTCACATATCACTCCTGTCGCGTCCTGCGACTGCATCAACATTAGTGCCGACAGTGTGATCACCCGATAGTCAAGTGGCACATCCAGTGTGTCTAGAAGGCAAGTTCCCGCGAGTTTCAATTGGACACGGGCCTTGTCTGTTCCAGAGATAGCCACGTTTTCTCAACCCTGATCTGGCCGATAATCAGCAAGCGGAACCATTTCGTCGGCCAGCATTTTGATCGTGGTCGACGCCTCAGGCTCACTGTGGCACATGGAACTGGCAAGCTCCGCTGTCGTCAAGATCGTGTCTCCCGCTTGTGAAAAGCTGTGAACGCCCCATGGTTTGGTGTGCATTTACAAGAACAACTGTGATTCGGCGTCGCCAGCAGAAAGGGCGCCGTTCACTTGAGTAACCGACGTCTTCCGTAACGCCAGGGTGGGAGAGTCGGTCCAGGAAGTATATTCCATGCCAGAACGGAGCCCCTCTTTGACGCCCCCAAAGTGTTCAAGCTCGTCAGTTGTGTCGACGCTTGAACTGACTGCACACGCATCAGTTTGACCATAGTTAGGACCTGCACGTTCTTTTCCTTTCTCCACTGGGGTGGGAGTGGTACTCCTGGCAGTGTTCTCCATTAGTGGGATGATCGGCGCCTCCGCCCCAGTGGAGGACGCCTGACCAGCCGTGGACTGGGCGATCAATGACGCCTTGGTGTAGCTCCCCCTCACCGATTGGGCGCGCCCATGGAGACTTCGTAGATATAACTCGGGGTATTTGGCGCGGATTCGAAGCCAATGGCCAAATGCAGCCCAGGCAGGAATGCCGGTGTAGGCTCCGGCAGTTTGCCAATCGATCTAGTCAAGGAATAGATTTCGTTAGTTGGGTCTAAACAAACAGGTAGATTTTGACCTTGTACTCACGCGCTTTATAGGACATGACTGAGCAGCTATAGCAAACATAAGATTCACCTCGTTGACGGGAGGCAACTGGGACTCATCCATATCCTGTGAATGCAGAGCGTTAGTGGAAAGTTTCAAGTGTGCGATAAGACCCCTTGACGTTGCGACGCTTAGTAGCTAGCAACACCTAGTTATCCATTGACTTTAAATGGTGGACTCACTGGTTGAGCTTTTGCTGCTGAGATGTTTGGCTTCAATATGTTAAATAGGAACACACGAAAGCCTGATCTGTATCTCTTGATCTGTCGACGAATACAGAGGTTTTCGCGTGGAGATGAAGAATAGTCTGTTAAAGTTTGGATGCTCGAAAGTTTTCCCGCCATGAAGTTGGAGGAATGCTGAAGACAAAATGGATGGTGTTTGTGGGCACAACCAAGTGCAGGGTGGGGAAACGATATAGAGAACTCGCATGGATCGTTGCCACGAATTTCTTTTTCAAGAGCAGTCATTTTGGCTACCCCGCCGACATGAATTATTCTACATTTTGTCACGGCAGTTACTACACTGATCGTATGTATGTACGCACACTCTGACGATGGACCGAAGATTCAAGCCCCTGTAATATACGTCACTCATATTTGGTTTCACAGGAGTGCACGGGAAAAGGAACCCTGCTTCTTGTGTAAACACCAATTCGGTAGGTGTTTAACCAATCTGGTAACTTCCTGTGGGGCTATGGGCCGCCTGATGCAAGCTCTTTGGTAATGTAGGGTAGGGGTAGGGTTTAAACTTGGAGGACCAATTCTTGACTGTCGCCAAAACTTGATGTGGAACGTGAGCAAGAAGTGGGCAATGCGTTAATGACTGATAAAAATGATTGATTGATTAAGGAGAGGAAAACCCAGTGAGGGGATTCCAAGTATGCTAATAAATATCCACTGGCGCTCAGGCCATACACATGTGATGTGTCCTCATTGATAACCCTAACCAACGTAACCCCCCCTGCTATAACCTGGTTATACCTAGCCGTTCGACACTTGAAGTTCGAGAGTTACATGAATAACTAACGGTATGCGTTGTCAGTCTGACTACACACAGCCAATGTTTACATTTATGAATACGCGCAATAATGTGTACAATTTGCTCCATATCTCGAACCCCCAAATTTCTCCGTCAGACATGTCATCTGCATAGTTAGGGTTAACCCTACCGTTGTGTCATGGATATGATGGGTGTACCCCGCAAGTCAGCCACCAGGATCAAGTATCATGCCGTTCGCTCAATCGGTTTCTTGATGGGCGGAACTTTACCATTAAACTGCATAAGACCAACAAATGATACAGAACAGCTGTTCATGGCAACCCAGGCGTATCGGCAACACCGCGCGGAGATGAGTCGTGGATACACGTACTTTCATTCAGTTGATGGAGGAGAGATTGTGCTAATGTACATTCGTGTTCTAGTCACGAGTTGGGCACCTTCCAGTTTCATGATACCGCGCATAACATTTCATTAGAATCAAATTCTTCATTCATTTGTCACTGTCCCCCCATGGCCCTTCTGTTTTTTTTTTTCTCCTTTACTGTAAAGGACACGGTTATCAGAGGGTAGTTTGGTAAGTTGGATGTGTTGTTATTAATCGCCACGCGATGAGCTGTACGGCTCAAACAGCCCGAGAACACAACACATGGCCTCGAAGGCTCAAGTCTCCTATGAAGATAAAGACTTTGTGAGAAACATAAAAGTTGTGAGTTGTCACCACATCGTAAAGTAGGAAGAGCTGGGATAACATGCTACATCATGGTTCAATCACTAAGGGGATTATAAGGCTTGAGAAGTTAACATATATCATAAAAAACTAGCCCGTGGACATCAACAACCTGCACTGGACTCCCCATCAATAATTTAACCCCGAAAGCCCTGCTGTGCGGAGGGGTTGTTCCAATGGTGCAATGAAACAGGGCCTGTTTATTCGTAAGGCCCAATGCAGTCGTGACCATCAATTTCTACCCACTCTTTACACCATTCACATTCGTAATAATCGTTGGACGAATGGTTAACACAGGGGCCAGCAGCAGCGGTGGGCTGGGCGCTCTCGGCGGACGTGCAAGGCTGGAGGGTGATAACGAGTTAGATGACAGAATCGAAACGTCAATTTGACAGACGACTTACAGTGGTGTGGCGCGTGAAGCACATGTTGATGATTCGTGGTTTAACTTGTTTTGAGCTGGTGAAATTGGGATCTTTCGATGGAAGTTGTAGACTGGCAATCTGGTAGCGAGATGTGGTCAACAGATGAGAACCAATACAAAGATAAGAGAGCGGGAAAACATCAGGTTTAAATAGCCTTTTGGCAGGATTACTGATTGGTGCCTCAGTGAGTAAGTGTTAGTGGTAAAGCCTCTGTAGCCCAACCGTGAAGCCTATGGCTAGATCAATGAGTTTGGGTGGGGCAGGAAGCACACAAGACTGTCTGTTTTGGGAAGTGACCACTAGCCGAGAGTGTACCCATTAAAGATCAAGGTTAAATTCTGGAACATTCACGCCCATCTAGGAATGTACATGACCAATATCCAGTGGGCGAAAATCAGCAGGGTGGAAGCTTCTGGGCACATTGAAGTGGGCCCGGATTAGTCTTTACAAATGCGCTGACACCATCCAATTGCGTTCCATTTTGGCGGTTTCCTCTTGTTTACCGGCTTTGCTTCAGGTCGCGGGGTAGATGTAGCGGTTAATGAGTGTTCCTTGGGTCAGTGTTTTACAGTTTTCCTCTCCCAAAATTGTAAGATGTGTTTCCGTGGTCAGTGTTGGGTTGGCGCCTATTCCTTGGAACACGAGAAGACGTTAAGATAAACTTTGACGTCAATCAGAGCCCTAGCGTCAGGCCATCCTGAAGGCTTGTTCAGCACCGTATTTGGGTTCCATGGGTACTGGTCTTGCCTGCCTTATGCTCGTACAGGAAAGCGGTGGCACGGACCAAAATACCCGAAAGGGGAATAATCTAACGACGGTACAACGCAGGTACAAGTCAGTCCTGAAATTGAGTAGGAACTCAGATTCGCGCCAGTCACATTAGGCAGCCGCGCGCAATTGCCTTCATCCCTTTCTTGAAGCGGATAGTGATGATGAGGAAAGAACTTGAATAACTTTGAATGCATCCAGGGAATGGCAAGCGCTGACGCGGCCTTTGTTTGGAGGGTATTTAAAGTCGCGTTTCCCCCCGCATCGAGTTCCAACTTTCTTCTCTCCTTTTCCTACACTCACTCATTCACTCCAAATTTTCCTCGCTTGTTGTCATCGACCAACACTTATAAAAGCCCCTGTTCTATCTTTGCTTTTAATTAATACATCTGCACTTCTCAAGATGTGCCAATCCAAGACGGTCCTTTCCACTGTCTCTTTCCCTGGCCAAGCGCCCGGCCTTATCAACGTACGTATCCATATAACAAAACAGACCTTTCAGGAGTATGTACTGACCAATACCATCTTGAATATAGCAGGGAAAGCTGGGGACCAAGTTGTGCCCCGTGTGCATCAACGAAGGCCGCGAATCCTGGGTCGCGCCGGGCAAGTCTTGCCGGTACTGCGGCTACGGTGCCTGTTAGATTGTTACAACATTTATTTATGTATTTCCGTGCACCTATATCTCATTGACCCACTGTTTGTTCAAAGATCCAAGGACTTGCTCAACTTCATATCGTGACACACCGTATTGCCGAAACCATTACATGCGCCATCTACCGTTTCTCTCAACAGGTCGTCAATAACTCATAATCCAGAGACCGCTTTATTATCAGCTCTGCCATTTCCCTCTATATCTACCAAATTATCAAAAGTCCTTGACGTCAAGATCCCGGGCGGAGAGTTGGTGCAATACCCGCTTGCGCTCGGTGTCCTTAGAGCATGAATGTCGTAACTTGGCCTTTGTAAGAGGAAACGAATCTATCTTAGCCCGTACTAGTCAAGTCTTGTCAGTGTCTTCGTTGTGGCGCTGTGGTTAAGATGCTGTCAAGTGGTGCCTGGAGACAATGATGGTTACCAGGGTGGTCTCGACAAACGATTCTGTTTGAGAGTGGTCTCGACCAACGATTATGTTCGATTGATCGGATGTGGGCGTTGATGTCCCGAGCTGCCGCCTAACTATTGTGATAGACGGGTGCCTAACATCTTGGGTATATAGTCTCTCCCGATCTCACGCTTTCTCGTTTCTTCTCTTCTTCTTTTGGATAGATAACTGATGGTACAATACCTAAACTACAACCAATACAACTATCTTGACCTCCTCTCACTACTCTGACATTCACGACGCCACTCACACTTTAGCAGGACCACTCATTCTGCTCAACCTCCCAAGACAAAAGCGCAAAGGCCCTCGCCTGGGGCAGGCAGATTAAGTACGGTGGTGTGAGCACACCAGAGACATTTTCAAGTTCTCAATTCCAACGCTGCTCTGCTTCTCTGTGGCGATTCCGATGGAGCTGACAAAGGACGTGATCAGATGATCATACGGTTTATGCTTTGTGTCCAATCTTTCCCTTTGCAAGAAGCTCCCGAACGAAAAACTAGGGTATTTTGCCAATCTTATTATACGGTGATGACTTGATATAGACATTGACACATGTGTTCTACAATCTAGATCCAAAATCGTGGTTATGTGATTCCACCGGTGGCAGCATACATCCAACCATTTTTTTGGTTGTCAAATCTATGAACCGAGGGGTTCATCACGGGGCAGGACTGCCAAAGTGTGAGGGTTGTCG
Source organism: Huntiella savannae (assembly GCA_001483325.1). Taxonomy (NCBI): domain Eukaryota; kingdom Fungi; phylum Ascomycota; class Sordariomycetes; order Microascales; family Ceratocystidaceae; genus Huntiella; species Huntiella savannae. The sequence goes on along the minus strand of LCZG01000072.1, from coordinate 81,121 downwards.
TGGACCTTGGAGTATTAGGAGGAGATCAAGATAGTTGTATTGGTTGTAGTTTAGGTATTGTACCATCAGTTGTCTATCTAGTAGCGTCAGAGGAGAAGAGAGGGAGAAGGAAACATCTTAGTAACATAATCCCCGCATCCTATATTGGAAGATCACGTGTAGGACTTGATCACGTGACTCCGCGATGGAAGACTCCTGTATGGCCAGTTTGACACAGCTGTGAAGGTCGCGGACAGAACGGAGTGAACTTCCGTTTCTCTTCCATCGGAGTAATCTTGCATAATGTAAATCTTGATTATGTGCTCTCCCGCATGGCGAGGCACAAAGGTTGATTCGAAAGCGACGACACCGCGCCCACAAAATGTCATGTCATCGTTGTAGTCAAAGCCACGTGGATCACGAATGGTTACTAAAGCCCAGATACCAGTATCTGGAGCGCCATTGACATCGCTGCAATTAATGTCGATTCCTCCTCCGACGAAGCAGTCAGCTCGGAGCGAATCGAATTGAAAGTGGTGAGACATTCTTTCTGGATATAGAAGTTTTCGTAGAATGCAGTAAATGATTTGGTAGCTTCTCGGGATTCCAACTCTTTGACGGGGGTAAGATGAGGCCGTGAAATTGATGTGATGTTGTGATGTGTAAACTGATTTGATAGAGAGAGTCCTGTTTTCGAGGAACACATGTGGTGATCCATTGCTACTCTTATATGCAATGAACGCGGGGACTCTTCGTTGATAAGAGCCACTGTACCCCATTGGCGACCCCGGTAGTGTCGGTTTTCTTTATGACTCCTTTGTGCGGCTATCTCGAAGAGCACAACAAAGACCAACAAACCCGGTTACCCAATGACAGGATTTTCTTTGTGTTCTTTCGCAGGCCACAGGAGATGGCCCCTGGCAATAGGGATTCTGGCAAAGAAAGATCCACGCGTGTCATCTCGGGACATGCCGAAGGTAACGTCAACTAGTTGAGACCTCGAAACCCAGATAATGTTGGTTCCACATGTTCGCTACAGTTCCATGGCCCCCAGGCTTTATTCTCCAATTATATTTTCCCATATCCCCTTGCCCAGGAGTTCTCCGTTTGGAATGTCATCACACGGAATTGTCGCTTCCCAGCCCGTCTTGCGGATCGACATGATCGTTTTTCGAACAAAACTATAGGCCATTAACAAATAAATGGAAGGCGTTGTACCAATAGCGGGGTATTCCGAAGGAAACTAGCCAGATAGTCGGTCTAGCTTGTTCAAAATCAACAAGCCCTTTGTGTAGGCTACCCAGCAGGGGGGCTCGTCACAGCGGGAGGAGCCGAAAATGGTGTCACGCTTGTTGGTTCGACCGTGTACCAAAGACCCTTTGTTTTGGCTGGAACAAAGAATGTCACACATGTTTTAGTTGGCTATTACGATACCGATAGGAGTCTATTGCAGTTGTGAGCTGCCACACATTGCCTTCGTTGTTTGGTGGTTTCCCTTCTTCGCTATGCCTTAACATTGGCCGCGGGAGTTGCTACACGTGATGGCGACGTCAACTCGTACCAGCTACATGGTTACTTGAGGCTATACTTTCTGTCTTTCAGCAAAGAGATATGAAAGGTTAAACATCAGCGGGTTCTGCCGTGTGTCCTTCCCTGCATGTGGATGTTCAAGCGTCGTCAAAGAGCCATGCCGTCTGATGGAGGTGTCTGGAACCTATCCTTCCTTTGTCTCTCTGTTCTTCTCCGAGTATCGCGCACCCCGTTTCGTTAAATAAGCGGATTTCTCGGTACCCGCACGATGAAGTGGTACAATGGGTTTCTATGGTTTCTTTAACTTCTGGCGGGCCCGGTGGGTTGGTACTCAGAGCCCATTGTGAAGTCACCGGCGACTCATATATATATAGAGCTATTCCCATTCTCTTTGGGGCCAGATCTCTTGGAATAATCAACACCATCAACAGCATTTAAATTTGTTTCTACAGCAGTACCAAAACACATCACCTCACCTCCTAAGTTTTATCACAATGTCTCATTCTCCTCACTTCGCCTTAAATTACATCCCAACCAGCGGAAATGTTGGCCAATCTATCCGCATCGTCTGCGCCGATCTTAACCTCGGTTCCAACCGTAGATATTCTGGTACAATGACTATCCGGGACCCGCACTGTCAAACCTGGAATGTCTTTATGACGCCCATTGACGATGAATATATGGGCTTCGACAGCGATTTGTATCTTTCACTCCCTGGTTTGTACGAAATTACAGTCCAAATCCTACGACCTGGCCCTAATGGGTACGATTATGAGTTGCACTCAACTCACTCACACATGATCAGCAGTATCGAGCATTGATCAGTCTATCCTTTGCGACGGGTTGGTAACATACATTAGTGGACCCTGTTGACAGATTCGGGGTTTCGACCATGTTGAAGTGGCGTGTTAATGTCCTTCGAGTATCTGATATATCTGGAGTTCGGTGCATAGTCAAATCAGACCAAGTATTCATAATAACATACTTCAATACATTGCAATTCGTACACTCGACTCCTTTGTGAACCTATTTCCGTGACTACGACCTTCCTTCTTTGACATGGTTCGCAATGTGAAAATGTGAAGTAGAGAGTTAAGTGATTATTCGTTCTATTTGGGACTGAAGTTCCCTATGAATTCACTGCTGTCCTCCTGCCCTTGCGAGATGTTCGCAAGCATACACTTTGTACCTCCGTTTCCTCCAGACCGTCATCATACGCGTTGTCTTATTTCCACCCTTTGAATATCCCTCAGTCCTCGCACATGGCGGCAGAACGCGCCAAATCACTATTTTAACTCATATCAACAACACAAAATGAAGGCTTCCGTCCGTTCCTTCGACGATTGTTTATCAAAGTAGAGCCTCTACTCCCGGGTAAACGCGCCAGACACATAGTCTACCTGGCCCTGCGACTCCATCCACATCGGTCCTGCTAACGCCACACGCCCACAAATCTGCGTTGCACTGAAGAACGCCAGCTTATCCCCAGTGTCAGAGACCCTACCACCCGTGAGGTGTGAGGGGTGGGGCCACAGGGGCTCATCCATACCTTATGAATGCATAACGTTAGTGGGGAGGTCAGGGTATGTGATAAGACCCCTTGAGGTTACAGAATTTAGTAGCTGGCAGCTCCTTGTAATTCATTGTCGTTCAATTCTGGACTCACTAAGCAAGCTTCTGCTGCTCAGATGTTCGCCTTTCATGTGTGAAACGGGAACAAACGAAAGCCTCAGGCTGCTCTTTTGGTCTGTACGCTTATAAAAAGGGCGTCTCATAGAGACCGACGTTGATTCCACAAAAGTTGGATGCTCGATTATGTGCTAGCGATGAGATGGAAAGAAAACCTAAGGCAAAACGAAAGGTCTTGTGGGGCAGATTCAAAGTCGGCGTGTCAAAAGAAGCTACAGAACCGACATGCATATCCACCACCAAGTTTTGATTTAGGAGCAGGCCGGTCTGGTTGCCGCGCACAGAAAATCTATTATACTTCTGGTCACGGCGGATACTACATCTATAGTATGTATGTACGCACACTCTGACCATGGACAGAATACTCAAGCCCCTGTAAAATACGTCGCCTATTCTGGTTCCACAAGTTTGCATGGGAAAAGAGCCCTGCTGCTTGTGTAAACCCCAATTCGGTAAGTGCTTCGCCAATTTGGTAACTTCCGGCAGGGTTGTCGGCGACCTCCAGGACAAATTGTTGACTGGCGCCAAAACTTTAAGCTCGAGAGTTTCATGCACATCTGGCACTATACGTTATCACTACGGGTACATGCAGTCGATGTATCCAGCTATGAATACTCGCAATATTGTGTACCATGTGTTCCATTGATCGGACCCTAGGATTTCATGGACCGACACATTCTACAGCACGGTTAGGGTTAGCCCCACTGCTGCACCGTGGGTGAGGTGTGTGTGTCCAGCAATGCCCCCAAGATCCCGAGAACCACCTTCGCTTGACCTAGTCCTTGGTGTGCGTCACCCCGTAATGACGTTGTATGCACCCGAGGAGCGATACAAAATAGGTCATCATGGCGACCTAAGCCCACCGCCAACACTGCCGCGCAGATAACCTGGGAGACCATATACTTTCGTTAAGTGGATGAAGGAAATATCTTGCTAATATAGGTGTGCCAGTCTGTCAGCCTCTGCCCTGTCTGATGGCTGCTCACTGTGTTCGCTTCTCACTGTGTTCGCTTCTCACTGTATATGGAATTGCCTCCTCTATAAACCATGATAGCACAGCAATAGTAAAAAAGTCCAAAGGTTCCACTGCTTTTTGGCGCAGTGGTATGCTGATGCCTCCCAGTCCGTGAACCTGTCATTGGATATTTTGTAATAAAGGTACTATACTGGCGAAAAGTTACACCGCCGTCGGCTACATTGCTGATTGTATGGGAGCGCATCTAGCGACAGACCGTTTTAAAAAATAAGGCTCTCTAAGTGAGTGGACAATACGTCGGTAGTTTTAGACTTTCGCCGCAGATGAGCTGAACTGAAAGGACTAGTTGTCGTAGACCTATCGTGTGGGGGACAATGCAGGCTTCACTTTATGATTCTTCGATATCTTCAAGGCTTGTACGATGACGATGATTGCGATCCGTCGCTAACCTCCCTTCATGGAACTCCCATTGAAAGTAGTCTTCCTTGAGAATCACGTGAAACAGATTGGTTTGTCGTTAGTCCTTTTTGCTGGTAGCGTCGGGTCTTAGAGCTTGGAACAACCCCCTACGCCGAGTAGGAAACCGGAAGCATGCTCTTCGGGTCAGTGTGTTACTTCCGGGGGATGCCCTCAAGAATCTAATGAAGGCTTTAGGTTTCCACGACATTGCAAAACCCCCAGGGGTCCAGGCGTCACGGCAAGTCAGATATGGATAGCGGAGCGGAGCACAGGGCTTGAGACACTAATAAGACTTGTGCTACGATACCCAATAACCAAAAACAGCCTTCAAGTGACCGCTAGTAGTCCCGGAACACTAGGAATCAGTTCGATGGTATCGAGAGAGTCCCAACGTGGCAAAACAATCGAGGGTATCGCAGTTGGAAGCGAAATTAGCATGGGTTAATTCTCAGTGACATCAGCGTTGTCATTGCCGATGATAGGGTTGGCGTTGAACAACTACGTCGTAATGAATTTATCGAAGGCGATGATAGAACTCGGTGGACCCAAGCATTTATATATTTATTACAGCTGAGCCATGATTCAGTGACCCTACCTTCATATAACTATCCTAGGACTTGCTCGCCATGATATCTTTACATAACAACACCGTTTTTGAGCTTGCCTGCCATCAACAGCCACGGGAGGCCGTGTTAAGTGCCCACTCAGATTGAATGTAATGCACATGGCCACAGATTCCAGTGATGGTGTGCTATCACTTTGAACTGGGAAGCCAACTGAAGAGGTTAATCATTCATGCGACTGCAACATCAATAGTCTCGTTTTCTTTGAGGAGTTGATTTTGAGCTTGGACTCCTTGGACCCTTGTGTTTCTGTGTATAGGTCTGTATATGACCTAATTGTGACCAAGCTTTCGTGGTCACGTGTTCATCGCTGATGATCGGTCCGCTGCCTTTGGGGGCTGATGCAGTTCTTTGCGATATACACGGTGATATGGAAGAAGTACAACAGACCGTCAGCTGTATTGAAGGGACACTCGTGGTGGATATATCTACCAAGGGATAAAATATCAAAATCCTCGTTCGGTCATGACTGGGAATGTCATGTTTTAGACCCTCTGGTCACCGTCCCGAGGGACGTCACTTGATGTAATTGACGGATAATCTATGTACTCAAGGCACTTTGTGTACCATCACTCCAAGGGAGATTGTCCTGCTGTGACCAGTCTGTACGGGGTACGTGGGTTGTTTGATTGATCCCGCCATTGGAAACAAACAGGCGCAAACGATCGAAGCTAGGCCGACAATGATGTATCATGCACTAATAATATCTAGTTATCCCAGTGATACGCTTATACTGAAGGTGGTTTTGTTCCTTGACAACTAGTTGAGACGAAATTCCTCCGTGAAACCCCGGTTGACGATCATGGTCGCGAGGTTCTCACAATCCCGCAAAATTTGGGCGGTGTTGTAGAAGGACATAGGCTCATAGCCCTAGACCAGAGAGATTGCATTCATAAGCATGACTATTCCAGAATCATGCTTGGTGTCGGCCAAAGGGGCATCTATCACCACCTCCTCCCACTCATCCAACTGGTGGCTTCTACCGACGAATTCTTGAGGCCAATCCCGCAAGACTAGGATTAGCCCCGGAAATACGCCATCGGTTGTCGAATCGATCAACGCGATTCTTTTGGCCATCGGTTGGGCTACTAATAAGGACCATTGATCGGCGACAAAACCCAGGATTAGAATGATCTCGGTGTTCTGCACGATATCGGGCCTTACGCGCAAGTCATTGAGAAATCTTCTCGTGTTCTTGCCCCGATTCACAGACATAAAAAGAATGAAGGTTGTCGGCATCACAATGGCCGACCGACGAGATACTGCCCCGTGCTCTTTACGTTGAGCCGAGGTTACATTCCAGTAAACGATGTACTGGAGGACCGTGTCTACGATCACTGATGGGATCGCTACACTGAGGTCAAGAAGACTGTGGAATTCAGCCCACCCTAAAGGGGCAATAGGCCGTGACGTTCCTTCCCCGATAGCTTGGTAGCAACCAAAGGTCCGTGGACTTCATGTTGTTATCGAAAACGACGTTATCAACCTGCCGGAAGATGTCATAATGTATACGATCATGCCAAAGTATGGGGCGCATCTTTTTGAAGAAGGCTGTCTGCGAATAAAGATAAAGAGCTAGCCGCATCTGGTGTCGTAGTAGTGAACTCAAGATGATGGACCGTGACTGCAGCAGGGACAGCAGAGACCACTTTACATAGTGCCTAGCGTGTGTGTGTGATGTCAGTGAAGCCTAATGTCGGATAGCATGTCAGTACGTCTCTCACATACCATCCTTGACCGTCATGTGTAAAGCCCTCAGCAAGTTCAGGCTTTCATGCGACTCACCTTTAAGTTGAATCAGCTCTGTCGTAGCCGATCAGTTATTAGCTGTCGTGTCAGAGGTGTGACTGAACAGGTCGTCAGGGTTCTCCACAACGCCAAAGCCAAAGGTTGTAACGGCGTTCTACGAGAGTGAGTGGAGATGCTGGCCTTTTTGGCTACATTAGTTCGAAAGTCCAGACATACATCATCATAAGTCTCTATGTGACGGGGACACCATGAAGTACTTATTCGCCACCAATCGGCGCCTATTGTTTGGTACATGGCGGAGCCTTTGCATGACAAGCGCACGACAAAACTGATTGTGAACGCTGAGACAAGATTCCAGCCGTCGTCCCAAACGTCATGTGACGAAATGCGAGATCCAAATGTACTGTGAACCTTTGGAACATATGATACCATATTGCCTTGTGGATAATCCTGTTTGAGAATGATTGTAGTAATCACTTTTGTTCCAGTCATGTGCCAAATGAGGAGGTCCATGGCTAAGTGTACGATGTACGCAAGGATTTCGAGCGTACTTATGAATACGAACTACATGATATTAAAGAAGGGTCGGCACCAAAAGTACCGTACAGGTGAATACACAGGGGAATATTTAAACCTTTTTAAGTCACAATTCCATCAATGGCGCTGCCTCAATCCCCTTGAGTACCGATCGATTTCTTTCCGAAACGAGTTTGGGTTCGTTCTACTTGATACCTCGGTCTTACTGCTACTTCAGATCTTCATTCATCCCAAGTGGGATGGTAGACTGTTACTGATCCCAACTTACAGTGATACTAAAGCTGTTTGCTGTCAGCCGAACATCAAGCGTCCATCATACCATGTTTCTATCATCGATTGTGTGTTGTCATTATATATCGACAAAATCTGACTTCATCCGAGCGGCTCAACGTAGCTTTGTTGGCGTTGCCCTTGCAGCTTCTTTACAATTGGGTTTCCTGATGACTGGCCCGCAAGTGAAGGTCATCGGCCTGATAGGTTCCGGAGATCCTATCCGGAGGGCAGTCTGGTTAGCCATTACAGTAGCATATCCCCGCCCGGCGGGTCCCTGGCGTGTACTAATCAAACACCGTTCATGAGGCTGACGGCTTGGAGTTTTGTGAGCATCCATGAGCCATCGTCGTGAGCATAGCAACAGGTCCAGGATAGAGAGGGTCTCAACAGTAGGCGGGCTTGTTGAGTCAGTCGGTCACCAAGACACCCTGTGGTACTTGATTACTCCTAGAGCGTGTGATGATGACTTCCGTACTCAATGATTCTCGCACTTTAGGTCTTTTATCAAGTCCAAACTTTTGTTTCCGGTCACAAATTACTTGCTAACCGGTGAGACGCCCCTTCATGTGATCGGAACACGTGACTGCTGGTAAACCCTACGATACTGCTGTAACCCTACCCCAGCGAAACCACTAGCTCGGAACAACTGAAGTAAGCCAAAAAGTAATTGGGGAGACCTGACGTAATTGGGACAAAAAAGGTGTGATTGACGATTCCGGTACATAGTATATATTTCAACGTCAGTAACATAACCCACTAGGAATTCCCCATCCCCTGCCCCCGTGAAACTGTTCGCTCTGTCCCGTGTCTATCTATGGAGTGATAGACTAGGTCCCGAATTTCCCGCAAGCTACGGGTCTTTATCATGCGGAGTGGGCTAACTAATCCCCGCCAGAGAGAGCCCACGAACAAGAGACATCGACCATGTAGACTATGCCCTCCTTTCGCGGAGTGTAAGAACTTCACTGTGGACTTTGACAGGTACTTCTCTTTTTGATGCAGGCTAACGCCTGCCATGTCTGAGCGATACGGTTAGTTGTTATTGTATTCATGAAGATACTATCGATGTAGGCGCACAGGGAATTATCTCGACATGCGGAGTATCCGACGTGATGGCTCTACGCTGCGAGTTGGTGAAGACATGGGGCGACTTCAAGAACCCGCAACATGAATTCACGAACAACATTCCAACGAACGTACCTATATATAGGTGGCCATGTATGTGGAAAGGCGCTGGTCAACACAAGAACTGCTGATTCCATCATGGGGGGTAAATCTGGTTTGCCATTTGACATCTTGAGACACCCTGGTATGTGGATACAAAACAAGGTCCCATTCACCGGGCCATCAGTTCGTGACACCATGTTAAGAAGCGTGTGGGTGGTAATTGAAACCTTGAGAATTTGCCATCTTGGGCCTTGGCGGGACATAGTATCTAGGGTTTCCCATAATCAGAAATAGGGTTGACGCGATAGCTTCCTCCTACTGGGCCTGTATATCACAAGAACTAGAAACGAGGGTCAGAAAGTTCACCTTTCTACTTGAGTAGTAGTCACAAACCCATACAAGGTTGCTAATACGGTGCCCTGACGGAACAGTCTCAGGGTTCGATTTATACATTTCCGACTGAAAGCGTACTAGCTATGTTCTGTCCAGGTACAGCCAGATCTGCTGATAAGCGTGGGGGTTCTTACTAGACTTAATAGGGGCAGGTTCATGTCCATGGAAAGTGCTAGTCCGGGCATGGAGCTATACGTAGCTTCTGTACTGCATTGTGATGAATGGACTTGCCAGACACGAATCGAAAACTACTCTTGAAAGGCTACAAGGCTACCATCTACAGTACTACGGATTTTGCTTGTTTTCATCTGCAGTTTAACGACGGAGATTCAATTCCATTAGCACGACAGCACCTTTCAAAGCCATTGGCGCTTTTCTTGCCCCAATATAGCTCACTCACCAGATATATCCTTTCGGATAGCTGGGATTGGAAATCATCCTCTGTGTTGTGTTTGAACCATTGCCATTGTTTAGCCGTTGGCCAAAGATGGCTCCACCAGTCAACTATCGAAGCCGCTACTCCGGTCAGACAACAAGCCGTAAGTACATTTCATCCCCACTATTTCGCCTGGCGACCTACGTCCACATGATCCTTCATCGTTGCTACAGTAGTCTTGTCACCGCACTTGACAAATGGACCGGATAAGTCGATCTACAACCAGCCCACCGTCTTCTTGGTATTTGTCAACATACTAAATTATCCTCATATTTAGCTCATCTCAACATAGGGCAGGCATACATGCCCGACTCCGGCCGGAACCAAGTAATGCAGGACATTGCAATTTACCACGCGGTGACTGCGCAAGAATGCTATTATAGAGATGTCAGTGTCACATGTCTTTAGAGGCCTTCTGTTCCTCACGTCCTAACGATACATGTGATAGATTGATTGGAGTCAAGTCGGCCGCCAGGCCATGACGCCCCCTGAACAAGCGCACCATCGCTGGCTGCAGCTACAGAACGAAGAATGGGCACAAACTACCAATTTTGATGAGACACGGCGCCATGGTGCCCCAATGAGCACTGGCAGGGTCCGTCCGAGTACAAGGGTCCGCAAGAAGACGTACCTTGAAATGTTAGCCTCCCCGCATGGAGACACAATATACAGCCCAACCGGTTCTGGTGTGGGTGGCACCTTTCCGCAGCTACCGAAGACTGAGTGTTGCAAAGGTCGTACCGACGGTAACAGTTGTGAACAGCTAAATTGCCCTTACCGATCCACTGTCTCGGCCCGGGAACAATTTATGAAAGACCAACTACTCCTTCGAGCCGCACTTCATAAACCAGGTCCGTTGCGATATGAAGGTAGCCCTGGCCAAAGAGAGTCGAGCTCTGCTGAGGTGGAATCGGAGGACATTTCTTTTCCAACTGTTCCGCTTGCTCCTATGGGTCCGCATGTGTGGGATAGCTCTTTTATGATGTACCTTGGAACAATGGACGACAGGCGAGCCTTCAGTGAGCTGGTGTTGCTACCCAGCATGTGCAAGCCTTCTACGTCGGACACAAGACGTGACTCGGCGGTCTGTTTGAAAGACCGGGAGACACCTCGGGGGCCATTGGGGGATTAGGTCCTTCGAGATGAGAGAACCTTCAGGTGGACGTCAGGACAAGTTAGAGGCACTAGGGAACGAAGGCATGGCGAAATAACCGCGGGAAGTAGGACATGCTACGAAGCCCGGCATAACAAATCATATGGGAGATTGAAATTGACATGGAAATTCTAAATCACATATCTAATTCTCTTCAGTCTGCCTTGCTTATGAGGCGATTGAATTGACATTGTGAAGATGAGATGTTCAGCAAGGCTTCGGATCATTATATAAACTTGGAGTTAATGAGAACCAGGTGGACTGTAGTAAACATATAAATGACTGCCTCTTCTAAGTTCTATCGTGGCCTCCCGACAAGCCATCCCGACATATGTACATACCCATATACTCACTTAATATCAACCCTGTTTCCATCGGTAGACAATAACGACACTAATGACATACATCATCAGGCCAAGTCGTCTTCACTTCTGACTGTCACCGTTACCAGATTGCCCCTGGGGCTTTGCGAAGGATTATCCGATTACGTGAGTGTCTAAAGCCGTTACAATGTAGTGTTATACAGCATTGAAGTTTCTCATTCAGGTACAGGGCGTGACAGCTCGACTACATAAACACAACATACCAATCACAAACTTTTGGGCGGCGTAGTGGGTGTTCGGCGGGTATTCCTAATACCGTGGCCAGAGGTGACATTCCGGTTGAGACAGATTGGCCAAAACATGTCCTGGAGTCTAGCGGGATCAACGAACACACCTTATTGTCAGCTCTTGACCCAACCGTAACGGAAAGATCATTGCACTGCGCCTGCTCCAATTGAAAAATACCGCTGAACATGCGGATTACTGAGGCAAAGAGACCATTCTGGCAAAACAAATGTATTTGTCATCTTCAATCATCTGTTTTATGTAGAGTCTCCGAATAGGCATCTACCGGTACTCATGGCTGCGGGTTAAAAGACAAGTAGAATCGCATAGAACTCTGTTCATGCTGTAGCGGTAAACAAACATGTTATAGTGGCCAGCAAACATGATACAGAGGTAGACTCACTGTAGATCTCCACTGAGGCACCGATCAGTAACCCGTCGACTCGGCTACTTAAACTGTATGGTTTTTGCTTCATATGTTGTCTTCTTGTCTCTGTTTATCCACCACTTCTGACCACCGTCACAACTATCCAAACTTCAATATTTCATTCTCCCCACTTCCAAAACCCACGCAACATAGAATCAAGATGTGCTTTACTGCCCAGAAAACTGTGAGTGCCGACTTGACGATTGACCTACTTTGCCATGTCTAACTCCAACGCCACGATACAGACTTCCGTCGGAGATTCCTCCGCTGCCGCTCACAGCGTCGAGGTTGACCCTATTTCCGGTCCCGGCGTGAACCAGTCGAGCAACGATTACTACGAGTGCGAGTGGTGCAAAGAGTGGGTTGAGATCGACGGCCATGACTGCATCGGTCCCTATGAATAAAAAGGGTTGATTGCGATGTGCCTCGTGGAAGCTCCCCATGTGTGGAAACATTATGTTACTGTGGATAAACTGCTGGCGGTTTATCCCCCCTTGTTGGAGTAGATGAAGTTGTTGTGCAATAATATAGTTTTTTGGTCTGTGACACTCTGGTGCAAAAGGTGATTGAATCGTGAAGTTACGAGTGAGCTATGCTTTGAAACATTTGGGCGGCTCGTATGAATACCAAGGAAGCTAACCAGAGGGTCCGGCCTTGTCCTATGGCTGACAAAGAGTCTTGTCATCCTTGCGAACAGTTGATGGGGTTGCACAGGCACACATCCAAAGTGAGACCAAGTCCTCCGCCGGAAATGATGCACAGGACCCTCAATCCCTACGAAAAGCATGTTATTAGCTCGAAAAGAGCCCTTTGAATAACGACGTTGGTCAAATATGTTTACCACAGCCATGATGCACCTTGACCAGCCCAGCAAAAACAATGGTCCCATGACTCTATCGACTTGAATCTCGATTCATGTGATCGAACTTTTATCTTCACCACCACGAAAGAACCAAGTGGAAACCTCGTGGCCAAGAAGGTGCCCACACGTAGGTACGTACATATTGAATACCTCGGGTATGCCAACAACCGATAATCTTGGATCCTGGTTCATACCAAACCTTATTTCAACGTCAAACCATACCCCTGGACAAAAGGGATAAAGTCCCCGCCAGTCACACGAGGCGAATATTCGTGCAACAAAACTGGCTGAACCACATTTTGCTAAAATGCCTGGATGTAGCCTTAACAGCTACTGGCTAACATCAGGCATACATTGGATCTAAATACAATTCCTTTGAGTCGTGAAATGCCATTAACCGGGGCTGGTGTTTCGTGTTGGCGTCGCCATATCAACTTGATTGTAAGCACATCGTTAAAGGAGTATCATTGCCTGACCAACTGGACTGAGCTTGAAGTAGATTAGTATTAGCAATGGGCCCTGAGTGTCTCTTTCAAGCCCCGACAGACGGTACCCATACGTGTATTAGTAACAGCACCTGTAGCTCCTGTAAGCACCCTCGTTTTGCAGTAGGGTCCCTAATTTAGCTAGGTGACAAGTAGTACACCAAAGAGACCGTCTGGCCTATCTAGCTGGAGCTCGTCAATAATCATTTTCGAGATCGAACAACCGGTTAAACTGGTTCAACTACAAACACAAGATATGCTATCACTGGGATGTTCAGAAGCCGTGTGTGGCAACGATATCCAAGAGAGACAATCGTGAGACGAAACTGTCGAGCTGGATCATCAAGGGAAATAGAAGAAACGCACTCTTTGCGATTGTACCTGATTCGAGTGTTGTTGATGTAGGTGGTAAACCAATACAAGGTTTGGGCGTAATAACTCTATATAGATTCTCGAACCATTAAAGACTCGAAGGACCACATCACCCGATTGAGCTCAACGCATCAAACAGTGATTATGATTTGTGACCATTCTTTGTTTCAACTTTAGCGGCTCCTAGAAAAAGTGTCTCCAAGTACGCAACCACGTGTTCCAGTATGGGAATGGAATAATGTCCAACAATGTCATTTAGATTGATAACAACCGTCGACATGACAGAGCCCATTAACTGTAACGTGCTCCTTGAGGCCGCTATTAGTGGTTCTGATAATCTCAAGTTTTAATATGGCATTGTTGTGTATTCAGTTCAGTTGTTATGTCTATTCCTCTATAAGCACAGTTGACTACCTTTCAGGCTTTTCACACCAAGCTGCTGAGCTTCTGCCACGACTAGGAGTTATAGTCCACCGAGGCAACTTGTGCTCATACAAAACGAGGCCGGTAAGCATTTTCACTGAGTGTTCCACGCGGAACCTTCAACCACAAAGCACCTGGCTTTGATATGGTCGGCGCGGGAGATGTCGCCTGTTATTTACGAGGCATAGATACAGTCCTCTTGCTGCCCATGAAAGTTTATTGATGCGATATTGACGTACCTCATGTCACATTTGTAGAGGCTGGTTCCACGAGTCCAATCACGCCGTCGGATGCGCTGAATAAACGAGAGTAGAGGAGATATGCCCCGTGCATTTACTACATCTGAAAACGGGGACCGTATGGGATTGATTGCTTCGGACAGCTAAGCATACATCGTTAATATATATACGTAGTCTGTTGCCTCCAAGATTGTTTCCGGTTGTCAATTTGGTGGTCTGGAGGGTGGTCGGTTAAACGCGTGCTTCATGCCCCGGACCTCGTAAACTGTAGGATCTCGAAACAGCCAGAGAACTCGGCTTTCAAAACCTTTTCTGTAGATCCTGCTGTGAACGAAGCCATCCTACTCGGAAGCGGCTAGCATCATCCGCCAAACTCCTATTTTAACAGAAGTTCCAGGCCTTTTTCCCCTCATTCTTTGGAGATATCCAAAGTTCGGTACCCCCTCGGCCAAACAGCACACTGGCTTTATCTCAAGTCTCCAGAGACCCTGTGCTGTGGGCGTCGCAGTACGATGTTGGACCTTTGACTTGCATTCTTTTGTGGTCATAATGTCAACATTTGCGCACTCACTGGACCGTAGGGCCCCTCGGGCCTTATGGGGTAACACCCACAACGGGGTGGACATTGGCAGAGGAACACACGACATGACATTGCTTGAGAGACCTGTACTTCTTTGTATATTAAAACTGGAATAATATCTGACATATGAGCGTAGGTAAGTTCAACACCTAACTGCACCAGGTTTAGTATGCATCGCATCTATATATGCCCCAGATCATATACCCCAGTGAAACCCCCGTTCACAAGGACCGACGCCAAATTCCATCTATACAAGTTGATGTCTTGTGGCTCGTACACCGTGATTGGCGCACACCCCAGCGCAATAGAAATGGCATTTAATATGAGGGCGGTACCACTACCCTCCTCTTGATGCACTATTGGCACAGGGATTTCGATATCGTGCCACTCTCTGGGTTGATATAGTTTTTTGAGGTAGTGCTTGAGCCAGTCACGTAGACACAGGAGCAGACCGGGTAGCTTGCCTTCTGCTCCCGAATGTACGACACTCAGCGTCTTGGCCTGGGGTCTGACGACGAGGAGGTGCCATTGCGCATCCTCAAATACGGGTATCAAGACGGTCTCCACCGACGAAATCAGCGCCGCCGTGATACCCATGCGTTTCAGGTACCTCGTCGTATTCCTCCCGCGATTGGTTGACATGGTCCGGAAGAAATTTGATGGTAGTGCAAGTGTTGACTTGACGCTTAAACCCCCCCCAAGATCCTCAGAAATTCGCTGATTGGACCAGTCAGCCACGCATGCCAAAGCTCCATCTACAGCTGCCGGGAGAGTTGGCACAGATGAATCTAACAGGCTGTAGATGTCCTCGATGTTAATTGACAGTAGCGGTCCTGGTGGTGGAAGCACGAGTTTACCATCAGCCATCAAACCAGCAATCCACTCGGTGTAGTACCGAGCCAGGACTGTGAACATCGGTGCAACGGCGGCTCGCAGCACTCCTGGGAAATATTGTTCCCCGGTTGGCAGGGTCACTAAGTGGGACGCGTAGGAGAGGTAGGATGGCAAGCACATCCTCTCCGTGACGCCAAGCGCGATGGGAACCAAACACCGGTTCTCATTCTGGCTGGGGCCCTTGGACGCTTGGGATCGATCTACCACCAATCAAATTGTTAGAGTCAAAGTCCCATATCGTTTTTGTGCATGTATGTTACGATGCTCATATTGATCTAATGAACGTACCTTCGGGTTGACTTGGTTCCTCGACGACAGTCGCCACATCGACTTCCTGGGTGGCATCCTAGGCCTCGGAGGAAGACGGCTGGGCAACAGCGATGGAGGACTGTTTCGTTGGTGAGGTAGACATCCTGAGACGATAGATGCGAAAGATTGTGAAGTAAGAGGTTAGGACAGGAGGCCTTTTGCTGTGGCAGCTGTCGTATTGGCGATCGGAATCCGGTTGGTTGGTAGTCAAAAGACAAGGTGAGTATTGGGAGGGAAAGTCTAGAGTAATGTCGAGAATGAAGCCGGTATATAACTAGAAGCTGGTCGTGAATCGGAGTTGAGTTATAATGGTATCGAGTGGTAATGATTGGTGAATGTCGCTGATGGTAAACTGAAAAATTAGAAAGCTGGAAGGGGTTCGCATTCGTGATGAAGAAAAAAAAGAAGAAGAAATGAGATTTGGAAAAACTGGCTAACGTCGAGAATTTTATGTGTGTGCGTTTTGCACATTTTTCAACTCTCAAGCCGCCGGACAGTGCCCCGTTTAGGGGGGACACCTACCTGAGACACCTATAACGTACATTTTTGCACGGGAAAGTGGGACTCACAACACCTATCATGCATCTATATTGTCCTGAATATATTCTCTCGAGTTCTATGACGCTCTGTAAATGCGTCTGCCTAAACGCCCGCCCTCAACTTCAAACTTGTGTTCCTAA
>LCZG01000072.1:37935-64218 GCA_001483325.1 Huntiella savannae | reverse complement strand
ATACAGCCGGCCATGATGAGGGCAAGTCACGTGCCGGTTTCCAGTGTGTGCCGGGTCCAAGGGGGAGTTGTGGGTCCTCATCTTCAGTGGAGGCCTATCTAGCATGTTCCGCGGGTGGCAATCTCGGCTCATCGAACCTTCCGTGGCGCCTCACGGCATTATACGCAAGGTTGCGATCAGCGCCAACCCACTTCCCGAGAAGTAGTCGGGAATACCACCAAGAGATCCCATCACTTGTTTCGAAACAATCAATGTTCATGGACTCACGTCACTAGTGACCAGATTATCGTACAATTGGCATG
The DNA here is from genome assembly GCA_001483325.1 of Huntiella savannae. Taxonomy (NCBI): domain Eukaryota; kingdom Fungi; phylum Ascomycota; class Sordariomycetes; order Microascales; family Ceratocystidaceae; genus Huntiella; species Huntiella savannae. Next base: position 63,916 of record LCZG01000072.1, on the reverse strand, counting down.
ATTTATCGGCATTGCACAATTAACTAAGCTCTCGTGATCTAGAATGGAGGCGCTCCTGAAATGACACACTCCGCGGGACCCCAATGTTCACCCAAAACGGAAGACTGCGCTCCACCAAAATCAATCTAGGCCCATTCAGAGTGTCTATTTTAACGTCCATGGAATACACGCCACGCTTCATTACCCAACCCAAACCAGTGCGCCTCAGCTCCCCCGTCTCACATGATTTCGACGACATCTGATCCCCCGAGAATAGTTTTCAGTTCACCAACTTCATCGCAGTTCAATGACCGCTATATTCCATGACTCCCTAATTCTTTCGCTGATATCGGGCTACAATCACATCGTCGCCGTCAATTACCCTATAAATCACGACCGCTCTCGTTGGCGTGCGCCACTCAGTAATTTCGGCACCGCGTGAGCGTTTGGAGTGGAAAGAACAGTTCGCAGGTATGCCTCTGGATCAAAGAAGTGCTGGTGAGGTTTCACACTCTGTCGCTTGATCTTCTGACCATCTATTGGCAGTCTGGTGACTGATGATACCTCCGCGATTGTTAACCCTAATGTAGTCAGTAACCCTTTAACTCGATCGACCATGCATATGTTTTGGTGCATGAGCAAACAGCGCTCTGGAGCTAATGATGCATCGGCACTAGACATGGCTTGAATTATGGAGCTTGGCGACTTTGAAGTACAAGAAGAGACCCCTTTCCGGTCATCGAAGAGTTTAGGATGATGGACTAGGCATCAGGGCGGAAGCTCAGCAAGGCTCAGAATGGAGGGCGGGAATTGTAGGGGAGGTCGATGATACGGCGTAACATGCTTCCTTTGAGACGTCCGTATATGTCGCCGATCAATGTTTGTAGGAGATTGAAGCAGAAGCGGCAGATTCAGACGGGTCTGTGCCACTGAAACGGCTTTCCGGGAGATGTGCACGATTTACCCAAATAGGAAATATTTCGGTCCATCTCCTGTACTGACCACACAAGCGCATGCCATCAACCCTAGACTACTGCAAAATCAAAGAAACATGTGCAAAATGTTGATTGAGGCGAAGTTGCCTTGGTATCTGGATGTTTCAAAACACGTTGACCATCACACGTCAACATCGAATACTAATGGGTCTTTCTGGGGGTACTATCCTTCTGGTTCACTATTTTTGTAAAAACGCTGGTTGATAAATGCATATAGCTCGTGCGAATGCCATGCAAAACTGTTCGGAACATTGTCCTGTCGTGCAGTTGTAGATTCACCCTATCATCGACCAGACTGAGCCAATAACAAGGCAACAAACGGAACAAAATCAGCGCGGATTCTGAAAGTTTCCGGCTCCCCATTCAAACGGCACGCAGCAGTAAGTGTCATGATATTTAATGACTATTGGGTTTGAAACAACCATGAGTTCTCTTAGTTACGCATGAGCAAAGGCAGTATCCAAGATACCACATGGTTACAGCAAGGCCTTCAACACAGCAAGTGCATAGTTTCAGTCACATTCACAATGATTTCAACGTCAGACGACAAGTTCGGGGGTATTTATATTTTCATTCATCGAACGGGGCCCTCTCACAGCTATTCACGCCATGGCTGTATCCGGGAAGGCCTGGTGGAGTCGTGATATTGGGCGATGATACCATTAGTTCTGGTATCCACAGATGGAACAATTGCGGCCACTGACAACCCAAGAGTCTTGACCGTTTGCCTTGCAGCGGGGGCAGAGCGTTCCAGGCAGGTTGCTTTGCTATCCAGAGGATAGAAGGTTAGCGTTGTTTGAGTCGTGGTAGATTGATTTTGTAGTATGCTTACATTGACCAGACCGGAGGAAACGCTGGTAGTGGTGATGGTAGTCGATGAGTTCATTGGAAGACACATGATGGCAAGGAAGTTTAGTTTAATGTTGATGGAAATATAAAGTTTGTGTGTGAATTGTATCGGTAACGATCGACGTTGGATGGATGAAATTTTGAATTGATGGAAGAGTATGAAGAGGAGGAAAAAGAATGGATGCCATCCAGGGCCGAAACACAGCCTTAAATACCCGAAATCGATTACGTGCGTGGCTACCGGATTCTATCGCCCCTAGAAATGATCCGAGTCCCTTCCAAAGTTGAAGCATTCCACCTAATTAGGGCCCAATTACAAATATCTTTTGTGCGATGACTGCATTGTCATCTTCCTGAAGTCTTATTAGCCTGAATGAACGCACAAAATCTCCATAGTAGTACAGGTTATTTCCCTTTCGGGCACCTCGTCAACGAACCTGGACCTTCCTCGAAGCTGGTCACGTGTCCGGGGTTTGTCGATATTCACATGTCTAACCCTAATTCTCTGCCGGCCGGCTGATTCCACTGGATGTCCGAGCAGGACGGCCCCAAATCCCGTCCTTGGCTAATTTGTGTCGACGACCAAGTGCAAGACTGTACCAAAGCCACCTAAGGTCATCAACTGGTGCCCGATCAGGGGAGGAACATGCGGAAGGACATGACGTTGAGGCCGAGTTTTAACCTACGACGGAGAATTGAATACCCAAGAATTGGGAATGCCCATACCGCGCAGTGGCGAGAATCTGTATCCTTACAGACATGCTCCAATAGCTGCCATAACGACGAGGCCTGTTAAAGGACATCGCACCTGGGCTTTTGGTGTTTTGGCACTGTCAGTCAAATACTGTCGTTCAGATGGTCCAAGGCTCAGTTCCTTGTTACGTTACAGCTCGGCCCGATGGAAAGAGTTTGGCCACTAATGAAACGATATAATGGCTGCCTCAACCAGCCGCTTGCTATTGGCGACAACAAATTTAAACAAGCAACAGAAACGGCTAACAAATCTCTTAAATAGTCAACGCCACCTCGGGGCTGAACCGCACTATGATTTTGTCGACCCAACCGCCACCAGAGCCGCAACCGTTCGACGGACCCAAAGACAAGCCCGGCCGACCTTTCCAGACGCCTTTTAAATCCGGCCTTGATACTACCGCCTTCTGACCTTTCCTTTTTGCTTCAACGGATAACCTGTGTCCGCCGTTCTCGCGCTTCTCCACGTCGCCCCTCGCTTTTTTCGGAGGGTCACCAGCTCGAAAGTGGCTAGCTCTTTGCTTGTCCCTTGAAGCGGGCTTGGTCTTTTCTTCCTGTTTAGGATTACAAAGCTAATATACGGATTGTTCGCATTCAGTTTATCCAGAGCTGTAGTTGTGTAGGAGAGTTTTGATATTGGTCGAGCTATCTTGTGCCTGTCCCGGCCCGACCCGCCTGCCTGTGAGGGATCATAACTGCCTTGGTCGAATCATACACGATCACACTAAATCACAGAAACATTCGTCGCGGCAGAGGACGCTGGACATCTGTTCATTGTTATATGTATTATCAGTAGAGAAAACTGATTCAATCCGAGTCGATCTCCGTGACGATTTCAATGATTACAGAATCCGAGATGATTTCAATGATCACATACTCACTCAGAAGCACCTCTAGGTCATCCATCTCGATTTCAATTTCGATGGTAACAGCTAAGTAGAATCCAACTATGCATCAGTTTCCAGTGTCTCCAGTATCGCAACAAAATCCATGTGACTCACGTTCACCATCGCGCTCCTCTCCCAGGGGTACCAAGTCATCAAAGCGAGCATATTCGATGGACAAATTCCGCGCAATGTTCTGGATGAGCTGCCCGTATGGAAGCGCCGATATGTCGGGAATTATGTCGTCAATTGTGACTGGATACCTGTGTAGAAAGGGCAGTCAGTAATTGCTGTGGGATTAAATTCTTGATGATGATTTGCTCACATTGTGGTGGTCAATTGTCGGATGCTAGAGTCGAGTTCGATCAGTGTATCAAACACCGCAAAGTGCAAAGTATGGCAAAGGAGATGTATTGGACGTGACGACTTCTCCGATTGAAAATGAAATCTCCAGCAAGAATCAAGTTTGCAGAGTGTGACTGGCAAGTGTGGAAGAACTTAATAGACGCCTGTTGGGTGACCTTTTTAAATTAAGAGAGACGAAGATAGCAAGCAATAAGGAAAAGGAAATGGAACTGGTACTGAGAAATGTGCGGGGCACACAACATCAAGAAGGAACAGGGGTCTCCGGTCACAAATCGTATTTTGCACACACATTAGGGCTACGCACGTAACATCCTTTTACAGTCGGTGCTAACATTTTGGGGAACCTATCATTACCTTTACACACCGATTCATGGATAAACGATGCTACTTACTTTCTAGATGTAGCGGTAGTATGGTTGCCCCAGCAGCAACCAATTGTTTCCTGTCACGCACAAATAGATAGATGCTGCCTAATCAAGGTTGGACATGTGATGCTCCTAACCGTTGAAACTTGGTACTCACCGTCGGGAGACTCTTCTACACTGGCTCTAGGTGGCTATGTAACCCACTTCAAAAGACTGGTGTAGACTAGGTCAATATCCGCTGTAACTGACAGTTTAGGCCACCACCACAAAAAAAGGGAACTAACTAAGCAACCGTTATTCTGTCAACTGCCGGTTTTTAGAAGCCGGCGACAGTATACAACCTCTGACACGAACTGACGAAGCAAAGTTTTGATGCTTCTCATTTAACAATCAACGTACCAGCGTGAAATCTGAGCCGCATTCGTTCTATAGTCTGTCTAGACCCCCGCACAACTCATTCTCACGCAATAGTTGCCAGGATACCTATACAACAGATACGAAAGTGTCACTCTGTATGCCTCTCAATCTTTGTTGTCACTTCCACGACCCTTCTATCCCCCCGAGTTCTACTACTATCTCCGTCGTCAAACGTTAAGCCCTACGTGTCGCTTTCGGTTGCATGAACTCTCGGCCCCGCCAGGTACCACAAAGGCTGTATATCGAGGATAATCCTCACTGTTCTATAGCTCTGGAACTTGTAAATTTCTTGGCCTATTGACATTGGCGCTTTGAACAGCCTTAATAGTGCGCAGAGCCCGCTCCGTCACACTCGTTCGGCGATAATGTCACCACAACCCTGCTCCAGGGCTATCCAGATATCATGATGTCGTTCGCCATGGTAAGAAGCTACAATTTTCTAAGTACTTAGCCCAGTAGTTCCTGTATTCCCAAGTAGCCTCTCTAATCTCGCCTTAGCCACCTCAGTTCATACTTCGTCCGGTGAAATAACCCTAGCTCATCGTATAACCCTATTGGTCGCACAAACCTAACAAGCCATGCGGCCCAAGGTGAAATTCAACAACGTGCCATGTGCATGTGAAAATGAAAGAGTTGGCAGTACATATTGCTCTCAGCTTTAATTATCCATTGGTATTAATAGCTGTGATACCATCATTTTCTACGATTATATTGTTTACTCCATTGGCCCATGTTATCCAGCATGCACTCGACCTTCATACTCGACCTTGGTACTCGACCTTCATACTCGACCTTCGTACTCGACCTTCATACTCGACCTCTATACTCGTCATCGTTAATCTCTACAAACTACACATATCTACGCCCGTGGTAACAACAAATTTGGCAAAACCAATGTCAAAATATACAAGTAGCTCTTTAGATCACCAATATCGCTCCGAATTCAATTCAGTCACACAATATCTAGACTATTTCTTGACCGTTCAAGGCCGGCCAGACACAAGCATGCCGTACTCGTTCGATTGAAAGTACCGTTTGTTGTCGAACATGCGAAGAACAAACCTTGATTCCTATGCCCACCCCAGTTTACCCAGAATACATGACCGCCAAATGCACTCTTCGACTATCATAACATAGGACACCGACGACACTTGGCATACATGTCCCCGCTGGGCACGAGCGATCAACCAATCGGACGCCAGTTATCTGAAAACAATCTCTCGTAAGGAGTACAGCCACTCCTTTAGAGGTCATATGACGTATTTGCCAGGGGTATAACGAGACACAGATGAGCATACCGCAAAACTGAGTGGATCGCCGAATGTGGTGACCTTACGAATTAGAGGGCTCAGACTGGACGAGTCCTTAGATCAGATCGATCGTCTCAGGAATGATTTAATTGTGCCCATCTACGCTACCACTCTGGACAGGCTCTGACACTGGCGTGTATTTCTCGTTGCTTGCGTGTGTCTCGAAATCCTCACGCAAGGTGTTAGACATGGCCAAGAACTGCTGTGGGAAACAGTGCGCCACGCGAGGGCGCAAGACTCCTCAGATGAGGAAGAAAAATATCTCATAGTCATAGGGCTCAAGTACCTCGGAGTATCATCTCACGTTACTCCGTGGCCATCGTTGGGTGGTAGAGCTAGAACAGAGGTTCAGCTACTTGCTCTTGTCGGGGCCCAGCACGGCGACTACGTCTGCGGCCACGTAACAGGACCTCCCATATGGGGAGTTTGTGAAATACAAGACTCGCCATAGAAGGCCCCAAAGATACCATGGATTGTGGGATCTTCCTCTGTTGTATCGGCGTAAAGGCTTACGTATGTAAACCGAATCAGAAAAAGATGCACCCCATTAGCCCCCCCGCACCGGCCGTGACAGATATTAGACAGTTTCGCAATCAGCCGCCTGACTACGGGCAACGCAGCCGGGGCTAACGCCATCTGGGGGTGGGGGCATCTTGGAAAACGGCAGGCCGGATAGCTTAATCCTGGGGGATCTCATGTGTCCGTCCGTTCCCATCAACATGTCTGGATGTCGTTGAGCAGATTCACTCTACACTGAGGGAGGCATACGTCGTGATGAACGTCGGTGGGGTATCGGTGTACTTGAGATGTCGTCACGTACTTGAAGGCCCTCCGTTCTGGGAGTTTACCGGAGCCCAGGCGATATGTTGGTCATCATAAAACAAATCACTACGTATTCCTGCAGAAGAATATGCATACGACAAAAATACTCGGCGTGCCGCCAAAGTAATTACCAGGCAGAAGAACAGTATTGCCTACATACATGCTCCAACAATACAGATTTCTTACCGCTCCTTGGTTACCTCCGTATAACTCCAGATTAATGCCTGGACGTCTACAGTCATGTGTGACGGATTGCATGCCTCCAGCCGCGTGACACTAGAGTGGACCCTCATTACAGAGTTTCGTACTACATTTTAGCGGGGATTAAGCCTGCTTACACACTTCTATTCGCGTAACAGGCATGGTACACGAACCACTGGTAGGTTGACTACGCGCGTTACATGAAAATTTGCGCTGGGACTGTAAGTTGTGGTGTCATAAAGATGTGTGTTGGGGCTGAGGTTGAGAGTACCATCATCCGTGGGGAGAACTTTGTTTGGAGATGGATATCGGTTGATCGTATGAACATTCTGTGAGCCTCTTGATCAGCTTTATTACAGGGCAAGTAGGCTGGTGTCCACCAAAACCCCCATTTTAGAATTTGCGGAAACTTGTCAGAGTACCGTTGAAAACGATGTTTCTCGGTCACGAATGATACATCTATTTCAACGCGTGGGCTAAGGTGTAATGTATCGTGCTCTATGATAAGAGTATGGGTCGCTCTGGAATCAACGGCCGTAGCGGCAGACAGGTGGTACTAGGTATCTGGGTGTAGAGACCTTGAGTCGTGACATATTTGATTGTCAATGCACAGTCAACTGACTCCGTCAAATCGACGCATCCTGATATCTGCTCAATATCCCAACATTTATCATGATGAAACCACTTGGGCACTTGGATTGCATGCTCCGCCCCCCATCGCTTTCATCCTCGGGGTCTCTCTCGCCAAATCAGTCTCCTTGGCATTTGTGCATTTGTTTGTTATACTAACCGTTGGATCCATATTGTATGAGATTAACTGGAAGGTAGTTGGCGACCAACGTGGTGTCCCTACAAACGCGGCTCATATGCGATGGGATAGTTTACGGGACGGGCATTGTGAATCGTGACTCCGGAGTCCTCAGAATACTCAAGCCCCGGGACTTCGGCCGTCTGGAAGTATTGTCAGCCTCTGCCCTGTCTGATGGCTGCTCACTGTGACCTCTTCTCACTGTATACGGAACTGCTTCCTACACAGACCATGATTGAAGAGCACTAGTAACAAAGTCCAAAGGTTCCACTTCTTTTTGGCGCAGTGGTATGCTGATGCCTCCCAATCCGTCAGCCGCGCTGGAGTGGATGATACCCTTTATGTGGTTCCGGTCAGGTGTTTTCACAGGTGGAAGGGTTACATTATTGGCCTGGGTTTCACCAGCAATCACGTGGCCCAATCAGATGAAGAGGGGCCAGACCGATTAGACAGTAATTGGTGGCCAGGAACGGATATCCAGAGTTCATGAAGAACGTGCGATACGTGATTGGTCGAGTGTTCAAGCGGCCGTCATACAGTCCAGGAGTACTTGAGTATTACAAGGTATCTTAACAAAAGTTGCAAGCCCAGGGTTCTGATTGGACGTCGACGTTAACAACGCTAGCGTTATTCCTGTCCATACAATGCTAAGAACAAACAATACGACCTGTAAATCTTGAAGCGAAGATGAAACCGGACAACCAACTTTGCTGATTCATCTCTGCCTAGTTGGTGGTAGCCGGGTCGTAAGATTGACGGCACCTTAGTACCCAGTCTTCGAGGGTTGACATTTGGGTTCAGTATACTGCGCTAACACATTCCAGTTCCCTTCGCACTTCATTACATCGACATAAACCACACCACACCGAACCTTCTCGAAATATGGAACTCTCGCACTTGCCTCCACAACCCGTTGAGTCTGAACCGCCCGAATACAAGGTTCTGGTGGGACAGACGTTCAGCGTATCTTTCAACGATAACACCAAAACTCCTTCGAACTTGCTCACAGCCCAAATTACGCTCACTAACCCCATGGGCCTTTCATTTATGCGGGATATGCAGCTGATTCGTCAAGATCCCACCGGATTCGGGTGTCCATTACATTTAGCGATGTCCGGAACGTGGCATGTCAAGATTCACGTGTGGCTAAAGTCACGCGATGGTCACTCTCTCACGCTTCATTCTGTGTTGGACCGTTTGTTAGAGGCGGTCTAGAAGTTGGGTAAGAGTGCCAGGAATATCTCAACTCAGGTGGCTTGAGTTTATGGACGGCGGAATATCGATGGTCAGAACAACGAATAAGGATGTTCCCCTATGGGTGGAGGGTCTCGAACACGGAACATTGATAGGGTTCGTATGTGCGCCGGCATCTTTGCCATGGCTGCCACAGGTTTCATCCGTGTACATGACCATTCTTGTACCATTCGTGGATTTGGGTTGCAGGGCATGAAGTGTTTAGCGTTCAGAGAATAATACATATCTCCCAAATCACCTTGTGATGTAACTGGTTTGCCGTCTTCGGGTTGAATGTAGACCAAAATACATGAAGAAATCACGGCACACAAGGCACATGGTTGCCCAACTGGACACCGGGAGAGCCAAGTACCTCATTGGGTGTATATACCTTTCCGGTGTTGGTTCCAGCCATAACTGGTACCCTTTAGGCACAATTCTAATACCATTGGAGTGCATGGGTCGTGAAAGTTTATGACCGTGATTCGTTACTGCAATCCAGGTCGCACGTTAATCGTGATACAATACCTTACTGTCCAGATTTTGCGTTCGAGAGTGTTTTGCAAAGGATACGATCGGGTCAAAGCACACTACTCCTATTTGGTTTTGTCTATCAATTTGCTTTCACTTGCCTTTTCCATATTGAAGAAGGCAGTTTGTCTCATATTCAGCTTGTTCAGAATTGGTTGAAATATTTACAATCCTGCAGCCTTGTTGTCTGTTTGGTGCCTAAGCCTCATTGTCACGACCCAAAAACAATCAACAGTAAGACCGTCTAATCATTCCTTTTGTCAAAACCATCGGAATCAGCAAGAAGACGCAGGGCGGCGCTGGAATGGACGACTTCAATATGACTCTGGGGTGTGCTCATACCATCGCAATTGAATCTGTCTGCCCCATCGGAGGGCGAGTGCGCTGTATTCCTAGCCGATTCAGCATGATGAACGGCCCCCACTAAAGATCGAAATTGCCAGCCATGTCATCACTTGGAGCCTCGCAGAGATCCCTGAATGCGGCCAAGAGTAAACTAATGCTCGCCATTGTTGGTTAGGGCTGCCCGATCAGCGAGGTTGGTCCGGGCGATTACGTGGAATCAAAACCAGAACAACAGGCTAACAACAGCACCTGGAAAACCATGGATCGATTGGGTTGCCGTTGGTGCCGACCTTGGCTGCAAAGGCCACGCAGCCAGAATGAGATGGCACCGGTTTCGCGACGATAATGCATCCGAATGGGCAGAGGTCCTCGACCTCACTGCGGCAAGGGCAACTGTGCAACAACGTGATCTTGATCGCGCTGCGAAGGCTGTCGAAGGACAGTTGACCAAGAAAGGCCAGAACACGGCCGCAGATGATCTCGGCGAGCCCGATAACAGCAGATATCTAGGTCACACGGCAGCAGATGAACAGGAGTCCTCCGGAAAGAAGAAGCAGAAGAAGAGAAAGGGTAAAAGCTTGGAGCCCAGTGCCCATGATAACGGGCTAAACTGTTTCATTGATGAACATGATGAGATCATAGATGGGAGCAATGGTGGCTACTTGAGAGCCATGAAGTACATAGAAGACAGCGAGTCGGCCGTTATCATCGGGCAGACATAACTGGGAGCAGTTGTGTCTGTTCGTGAGCAGCGAGCTATCGGCGGGTAGATGTCGCCATGTGACGGATTGATATATGTTAGTAATACATCTTTAATCTGCCGAGCCTTGTTAGATCAAAATGCTCTGCGGAATGGGGCACACCTCGAATGTTTGATGGAAGGAGAATGTTGACTGTGGGACCCTTTGACGCCCGACACAACAATAATCTGGCCCTGGACCAGACGAAGGCGGTTCATGACGTGTGCCCAGGCTAGAGCAAATTCGAAATAGACATACGGGTATATTAATGCAACGGCACCTCGTTCGAACTCTACGTGAAAGAGTTCTACGCACTTTCCCGTAGGTGACACCCCACTAATCCATGCAATTGTAGGTACCAAATTCCACGCCGAACAGCGTCATGTCAAACTGTGGGCCCCGTTTGAGGATGGAACCTGGCCAACGCGATGGATCTCATGAAGTCAGACGTACAGCCATCCGCGATTCTTACCACAAAACGACCATGCGTTGTGGGTCATAGAAAGCCGGGACACGCATGGGGCTTGATAAAGCTATATACTTACAACTTGCCGGTGGTGTATGATCAAACGCTTTAGATACCAGCTACCCGGAGGGGTTAGCATCCACGCCTATCGGACGCTGTTTGATGACGAGGCACCATCTCTAGAGGTGATGATGACACATTGCGTGGAATCGAGGCGAGAATCTTAGATAAAGAATTGGACAACAAGCATCCTGATCATGCCGCCGTACCGAAGATACTGATAGGACCTGATTAGTAAGGCCGAACATAGACTCATTTCCTCGCACGAAGAGAGGTTTACGACATTAATCTTACATGGACACCGAGACTAATCGGGTATAGCATCAAGGCTCCGCCCGGGCGTATGACGACTTGCACTGGTGATGCTATGGTACATATAGGGGAAAAAGACAGAGCGGTCAACGAAGCGGTCTCTATCGGCTTGTTTATTGATGACTTGTTGAGGAAAACGGTGGATGGTGCATCTAATGGTTTCGGCGATACCGCGCGTCACTATACGAAGTTGAGCAAGTCCTTGGATCGTAGACGCAACCAGGCTTCGTCGACAGGGAGATGGATTGTGATTGATGACTCAATGCTTGAGTCGTCTAACATCTACCATAGCCGCAACAGCGGCAAGGCCTGCCAGGAGCGACCCAGGATTCGCGACCCTCCTGGATGCGTATGGGGCACAGCTTGCCCCCCAGCTTTCCCTGCTATATTCGAGATGGTATTAGTCAGTACATACTCCTGTACGGTCTGCTTTGTTTTGTGGATACATACGTTCAAAAGGCCAGGGGCTTGGCCGGCGACAGCGACAGCGGAAAAGGTCATCTCGGGTTGGCACATCTTGAGAAGTGCCAAGGGATGAATCAAAGAGAAAGTCGGATTGTTGACAGTACATTTCCGCATACATGCATCGTGCAGCCTTGGGAGATAGCCTAGAAACAAGGAAGAGCTTTCACAATCGCAAACGAGTACAGGGAGTATCTAAGATATCATATTCCTGCCGGAAACCTTTCTCACGAATCAAGCACATGTTTTCAGTCACGTTTGGGATAATTCTAAGGTTCAACGGCAAACCAAAGGGTGTGTGTATTTATCATGTCTTAACGGGGCACGTCCATGACGATTCGCTCGGTGGCTGTATTCGCGAAGGTCCGGTAGAGTAGGTGACATCGATTTAGGATACCATTAATTTTGGTATCCACAGGTTCCGCAGTTCCGGCCACTGGCAACCCAAGACTCTTGCCCATTGGCCTTGCAGCGGGGGCAGAGCGTGCCAGCTAGGGTGCTGTCCTATGGAGAGGAAGAAAGGTTAGCCTTGTCTGAATGGATTTAGATTATACTTCTGGTCTGCTCACATTAACTGGGCCAGCGACAAGGCTGGTAGAGGGGACAGTGTTGGTGGTGTTCTTGTGGAGACACATTCTGAAGATGAAGTTGTTTTAGACGTGGATGGTCTCAAAAATTGGTAATGTGAATGTATCGGTAATGAATAAACTTGGATGAAGGAAACGTTAGATGAATGGAAGTTTGAAGAGGAAGAAAAAATTGACAGCCACCCTCGGGCAAAAGAGCATCTTAAATACCCCAAATTGGTTGCGTGTGTGCCTTCCCAATGCTCTTCTTCGAGAAATAATTCGGGTCCTTTCCACAATTGTTTCTATCCATTGCAAGTACGGCACAATTCTACCCGGATATCACGTGATGACCGCATTGCCATGGTGGCCAAGTTCTTAATAGCCTGACTGAACGCAAAACAACTGAACCGTGGTCCAGGCTATTTCCTCTTTGGGCATCTTGTCAACAGACCTCGAATATCCATCTCGTCAGTCACGTGCTGGGGTTTGAGCATATTGATCTGCCTAACCCTAACGTTGCGTCGCCCGGTCATGGCACACAAGGGGATAATGGATCACTGTCGCAATGTGGGATGAGATTTAGAGGCTAGCACCCACAAGGGATGCCCTCTGTGTACCGTTATTTTCGGTTGAAACAAAGAGAAATAGAAATATGGGAATGTATAAGGAACACATGCAAACATTCAAATGGACTCAATACGGTAAAGTTTGAAGAACAATTGTATTGAGTTTACGCTGATTCACGGTTGTGTGCAGACAACTCGTAGTATACTCGCTAGTGTGGAGAGAATCAAACGTAAACTGTATGTCTATGGAACAATAACTTCATTGAGGAAGCCGGGATGATCAAGCGCCCAATGTTATGCACTATTGCGCATAGCATTGAATTCTGTGTGTGTGAGAGGAGTAGAATTCTTGATAGTATCCATCCCGACTAAGTTTAAAGATTTGAACGGTGACTTTGTAGCGGCCTGGAATAGATAAATAGCATTCGCTTCTAAAGTCTGTGCCCTCAAAGCCAACTGGAGCCATCACCACGTCGCATGTTTGGTGTTGTGGGTCACGGATTGTCATGGTGGCACAGAAGCCACGACTGGATCTGCCAGACACATGGCTGCATAGAATGTGCAGAGTCTGACCAATGTAGCCGAATGGTGGGTTATCTGTCAAATCGAAGATAGGAGGCATTGTGACAGAGCTCAATGTGTCGAGGATGGTATTATTGGAAGGGGTAATAGGAGCAGGTAAATTTGATTGATTTTGATGCTGTACATGAAGACTCGCGGAGCTATGAAGTCGGTGGCCTACATTATATACATATTTTGAGCGGGTATCTAATGGTGGTATTGAAAGGCATGCCCCGGGCTGACCGAGCACCAATGAACGAGTATCATACACTGAGGTTAAATTACGGAACCCCCGAGTGTTTTAATTATTGAATGTCTTGTCAAAGGCTCGCTGGCGGGAGACTGCCCAACAAGACGTCAAGAAAGCCCAGAACTGTCTGTATGCCAATGCCAGTCTTTCACTACCTCCAAATCCATGCGTACACACAAAGATCCTCGGGATTCCCCATGTTTCGTCACCGTAATGTTGGGACTTCTTCGTATTGGCCAAGATGTAGCGTCATAACCCAGCGAGGGACTAGTCGCAACGACAATACCGTGACGTGGCCGGATTCTGCAACGCCGTCCAAGGGTATGGTCTCCTGTTCATTCGGAGATAGGAACCTTGTGCATGTAGGTGAGCCCTGGAAGCTGGGTACATCGACAGAAACCTGTCTCATAGAAGGATCAAACACATGCTTTGTCCCTGCTCGAACAAAGAAATGTAATGGATGTTCGATCCAACTGTTCTGCCGTCACTTTCGGCACTTCCCGCTGTCAAAGGCGATACCCCTGTCTCTTAATCTGTCAGCCTCTGTCCTGTCTGATGGCTGCTCACTAAGTGATCGCTTCTCACTGTATAAGTAATTGCCTCCTATATAGATCATGATAGAAGAGAGTTAGCAACAAAGTCATAAGGTTCCACTTCTGCTAGGCGCAGTGGTATGCTGATGCCTCCCAGTCTGTCAGAATCCTTCATACAGGGGTCGATCTTTCCAATCCTCGGTAGCCTACCGAAGAGATTGTTGACGTTGGACATGCTGAACCGACTATCTGGCTAGGTTCCTTCGGAATAACCCGCTATTGGTACAACACCTTCCCTTCCTTTGTCCTTGGCCCGTAGTTTTGTTCAAAAATGATCACGTTGACCCGTAAGCCGGGCTGGGGAGCGACGATTCCGTGTGATGACATTCCAAACAGAGACCTTCTGGACAAGCCGCGGTCGCAAAACATAATTGGACGGTGAAGCTTGGCGGACATGCACCGGAGCGATCATATGGAACAAAGATTATTTGGGTTTCTAGGTCTCAATCCGGTGACGTCATTTTCGGCACTTCCCGAGATGACACGCGTGGATCTTCTTTTGACAGAATCCTTTGTGCCAGGGGCCACCTCTCTTGCCCCGCAAAATAAAACAAAGAAAATCATATTGTTGGATGACATGGTTCGATGGTCTTTGTTGGGCTCTTCGAGATAGCCGCACAAAGGAGTTATAAAGAGAATCGTCACGACCGGGCTCGCCAATGCCGTACAGTAGCTCGTGTCAACGAAGAGTCCCCGCTTTCATTTCATATAAGAGTAGTATTGTATCACCGCAAGTGTTCTCCAAAATGATCACTCTCTCTATCAAATCAGTTTACACATCACGCCATCACACCACTTCCCAGCCTCATCTCACCCCGATCAAACACTTTGAATCCTGAAAAGCTACCAAATCATTGACTACATTCTACGAAAACTCCTACATCTATACAAAATGTCTCACCTCTTTCAATTCGATTCGCTCCCAGCTACCTGCTATGTCGGAGAAGCAGTCAACGTCAATTGCAGCGATGTCTATCGCGCTCTAGATACTGGTATCTTGGCTGCAGTTACTATTCGTGATCCCCGCGGACGTTACAGCAACCACAACATGATATCCTGTGGTCACGGTCTCGTCGCTTTCGAATCAAGCTTTGTGCCTGCCTATGCGGGACAGTACGAAATCAAGGTTCATTTCTTGAAACAATACTTCGATGGAAGACCAACGGCAATCCACTCCGTTCTGTCCGCGTCTATCACGGCTTATAAGTGTTAAACTCGCGCCGGCGTGAGGATTAATTCAGGTCGGGTGATTGTTGCAAACCATTCACTGCCAACCTACTCTATAGAGTAGACTTTGTTAATATACCATTCGTCACCTATCTGCACTGTATTCCATCGCTTGTTTCAAGATTGACTGAACCACATATCTCGTGATGTTAAGCCTAATAGTAAAGTCTGAGTGTAGTCGTGGATGTCAAAGTATCGTGAGGAGGTCAAGATAGTTGTATTGGTTGTAGTTTAGGTATTATACCATCAGTTGTCTATCTAGAGGAGTAAGAGGAGAAGAGAGGGACAAGGAAACATCTTTGTACATAACATAATCCCCGCATCTCATATTGGAAGATCACGTGTAGGAATTGGTCACATGACTCCCCGAGTTAAGACATCTCTATACCCAGTTTGACACCCACGTCAGCGGAGAACCAGCGGTCCAAAGCTAATAGCCGTTCATTTCGTTCATGTTGTGGGGTTCACCAAAACAACGGCCCTTCAGCCACTCACGGTTACTGAAATCACACGCATGCGCGTTGGTAAGAGAGACCCTCCATCTAGTGTGGAGCTCGCCCCGGCGACCATGTTGCTGCACAAGTTGGAGAGACCATCTGCCTCCAAAGAGTAGCTTTACTCACGCATCCAGCTCTTCGCATAATAGATGGCATGGAACGATGCACAGTCTGGTATCTGTCGTATGTGGCCTTTTTCAATGGGTGTGCATTATCGGAACACGATCCTGGATAAAACATGCACAATGTATCTGATGGTGTCGGTCCTGTGTCCCGCGGAGTGATTGCCCCTCACATATCTTTCCGAGGCCCAAATGACTGACGCATGAAACTGGCTTTCATAATCCTACAAGACAAAATTATATATCCCCTCCACCGTCAAGAGGTGCCACCTCGTCCATCCCCATTAGCTAGATACGGCTAAGATCTAACTCTCCGCTGAAGCCTTCGTTCAGAATGATGCGAACTATCTGCCCGCGCAACAAGTTGATATCGTTTGCGTTATAGACCGACTCTGGTTCACGTTCCACCAAAATGGAGATACCATTCAACAAGGTGGCAGTTCCAGAATCGCGCGCGGTGTCAACCTGCGGGGCAGATACCTGCAACACGTCCCAATCTACCGGTTCGTAGGCAGAACCCATGAATTGTCGTAGCCATTTTCTAATTGCTAGGATCAGCTCACATGGTGCCCGGAACGCGTTGCTAAAAATCACGGACACCGTCTTGGCTTTTGGACGGACAACCGATAGCAACCATATACCATCTACAAAGGCGGGAAACATTACTGTTTCCAAGGTTGAGATGTTCTGTGCATTGACACCATTGTTCGATAATACTTCGACAGTGTATTTGCCATCTCCTTTGTGGACCGCAGGGATAAAATGAGCATCTAAGATTGCGACCGAGCGACGGGCTGGATCAGCACCGCTCAAGCTGCCGCTTCGGCTGTTAGTCCAGCCCTTAGCCCAATGCAAGATACCGGAAATAACGACACCCGGTACTCCATTGTTGATATCCAAGAGGTCACGAATATCGACCTCTGAAAAGGCGCCGGCCGGAGATACGACACCGCTATTGGAGTCATGTGTCGCGATGGCGAGTGTTAGCCTGTCGAGCAGGTCCGCAGGATCGGGCCGAAACAGTGATCTCGTTGAATGCGTGGAATTAGCGACTGCATTAGACGGAGAAGCCGATGACCCCGGACTGGTGTGTTGGTCCGACTGGTTGCTTTCTGTTTCTAGTTCAAGGTGACATGTTAGAGGTGCTATGCCAAGGGAGTTCAATTGCCAAGCTTACCTTCATTGCTCAAGTTAATATACACCCGCTGTACCATTGAGTCGGGCATTGTGACAGCTCTAGCGTTCGACTGTCTCACCAGGAAGGACTCGGCATGTTCCAGGCTGATCTGACCTGGTGCCCCGGCGGGAGAGACACCGGTAGTGGGGGGACTGACGGTTCCCAGTGCCTGTGACAGGATGGTTTCGGGAATCTGGCTTCCCGAAATCCCTGCTTGATCCTCTAGAAACGTCGTATGACCTGAGTCTCCAACATCAACTGGAGATACAACGTCAGGGAAAACAGAGGTGAGAATATCACCTTTAACGGCCTCAGTCTGAATAAGGACTGTCTCCTTGATTGTCTCTGTAGAGTCTGTATTGACTTGGATGTGCGGTCCTGGGTACGATAACCGTCAGACTTTGCAAAACGTCGTGGTTGCCTACGGCATGATTGTTGCTTGCTGCTTGACTCACTTTCGTTTTCCTGATTGCTTGGTAACGGCCACAAACCAGCAGCGTCCATATAGTCCATCTAGTCCTGAATGGGGGCGTACTGGTTGGGCGGCTGAAGACTCCAATCGGGGGCCGTTGATGCCATGATTATTTACTAGTACAGTCAGGTATCTGTTAGTTGGTCTGATTGCAATTTTTTTCCTAGGATCATGGACTTACGAAAGATGTTGTCTGTGATATTGGTGTTGGATTATACAAATAGAGATGGAAAGAAAAACAAGATGTTGGAAGTGATTGACAATGTGGATGCGACCTTGTTTGATGGTAATCAGCGTCGCCGCTGTTGTTGATGTGTTGACAACCAATTTAACGCCGTGAAAAACTAACAGGAGAACTAAAACCCATCTTTGCAACCGAATTGGGAATGTGCATACGACTGAAGATGCCTAAAATGGAAACAGTATTAAATACAGTCACTGGATACGCTTGAAATATTGACAAACAATCTAGACCAGCGAGAAACGCCATAAAATATTTTTAGCTGCTTTGGGGTCATTCCGAGCTATTATCATAATCCAAATTTTCAGCGCAACAAAAGCTCTGCCATAACCGGGGACTTGTCCATTGACAATACCGACAGCAACGTAACGCCAGCGAGTAGCAATGTAAATCGTGACATCAGGATGGTCGCTACATATTGTATAGTCTTTGTAGTAACCCTACTCCAGTATGTAACCCTACCGTGGAACTTGTGCGAGCAGAAGATTTGTGGTCGCTGGGGAGACTGGGTATATTTCGTTAAGATTCAATTGACCTACATCAGTGAATTCCACTGGGAATATAGTGCCATGTTTTTTTTTTCTGATTGTCTTGAGGTGGTCCACATCGGCAACAAATCCGAACGTGGATCATCTAAGCTTCTTGCACGCGGTACATGACAATGGGTCACGATGATCACAGATCGTCTTGCCAATAGTTCGAATGCTGCCAAGACAAGTTTTCCCACAGAAGGTCAGCGCTAAGAATCACTATATGATAAACAGTGACCAAATAACTTTCTTTAGTTGATGATGGGTGGGACCGTATAGATCCTCTAATGTGATGCCTGCTACCTCGTTTGAAGGTGTGGCATGAACACTAGCTAAATTTACGATAGGTAAATATAGCATGAGTTGATGGATACCCGGAAGCGCCAGCTCACCATGGTTTTTCGTTTATAACATCATATTCTTTGCTCTAGTACTGGCTATTCCACCCCGCCAGTTGAGGCAAGACTTGGGGAAGGCTATTCGAACGAAGTGGTCCGTGTTCCGAGCACTGGCTCCCTATTTAGTGGTTAATCGTTGAAGCCGATGAAATTGGCGGACTTGGTGAACTCCCTAGGACGTATAGAAGTGTCTGCAACTATATTAATCCGAGTGTGATAGAAACAATACGTTGTATGAAGCCGACCTAGACTCGGGGTGGCGCACATACACCGACCCTCGATGCTTCCCATGTTTGAAGTATAGATGGCTTTTGTTCTAGCATGCATCTCATCCCAGCACTAAGGTTACAGCCTCTCAGGAGCTGCTGTGTGTATTTGCTGCCGTGTTCTTCAGTTTAACAAACGGGCTTGAATGACGAAACGTAAACGTTAAACAGCGACACCCAAAGAGCCGCTCATATTTAACACACCACTTTAAGGAGTCACATTAGTGGTCATGCCACATTGTACTCCGGGCATGTCGAGAAACATGATAAGGGCGGGCAAGAAACCAGATTGGGTCGATACTTTCATCTTTGTGTCATCAGGATCAACAGAGTTGTTGCGGAGTCCGCCAGACGCTTTGAGTCAGTCTGGGCACATTGCGCGGCTTGGTGTAGAGTGATATTGACCCTAACTGCTAGTGATTTGGAGGAACCCACGGTTTTGTCAAGAATGAGCAAAGACATCAGATGGTTGCAGATGGCGCGGGAATTTGAAAGACAGTTATTTATAGCGCGTATAATGATGTGCCATAGTGTCTCAATTTGGATATCGGAGAGTCATGACACGAGGATACGAAGATAAGCAAAGTTTGCGATATCGCAGTGATCACCTTGCCACTAATCAAACATTTGTTGGTGTGTGATACGGTTAGTAATGGCCGGGCCCAGATAAATTTGTCGGATTGGAGAGGTCAGTAGTGTTTAAATTGAACTGTGTATATTTCCAAAGTGGTTTTGCAACGACGCCGACCCCGAACTATCCTGTGATACACTGAAGCAGAGTTGTAGCCACAGGGTGTCGAGAGAATTCCTCACAGAAGAGTTTAAAATACACACATTAACTCACAACCATTATATTGTGCACAGAGAGTCTACGGTTGATCTATCTAGATCTCTACCCCGGCACCACGGTCCCTTGCTTACAGATGGTCAAGTCCAAATTCGTGCTTGAAACCACTGTTGACGATCATGGTAGCCAGGTTCTCACGATACCGCGGAATTTGTGCGGTGTCGTAGAAGGACATAGGCTCATAGCCCAACACTGGAGAGATTCCATCCATACGCACGACTATTCCGGAATCATGCTTGGTGTTGGCCAAAGCGGCACCTATCACCACCTCCTCCCAGTCATCCAACCGGTAATCTCTACAGACGAATTCTCTGACCCAATCCCGCATGACTAGGATTAGCCCCGGAAATACCCCATCCGTCGTAGAATCGATCAATGCGATTCTCTGGGCCATTGGTTGGGCCACTAGCAAAGACCATTGATCCGCCACAAAAACCGGGATCAGGATGATCTTGGTTTTCTGCACTATGTCGGGCGTTACGCGCAAGCCTTTGAGAAATCCTCTCGTGCTCCTGCCCCGATTCACAGACATAGTCCGAAAGAATGTTGTCGGCATCACAATGGCTGACCGACGAGATGATGCCCCGTGCTATTTACGATGAGCCGAGGTTACATTCCAGTAAGCGATGTACTGGAGGACCGTGTCTAGGATCACCGAGGGGATCGCTCCACTGAAACCAAGAACACTGTGGAATTCAGACTTCCCCAGGGGGCTAATACGTTCGCAAATGGGGATGATAACCTAGTCGCATTGTGGTGTCGTAGTAGTGAACACAAGATGGTGGATCATGACGTTAGCAGGGTCAGCAGACGCCGCTTGACATAGTTCCTAGCGTGTGTGTGTGATGTCGGCGAAGCCTAATACATGATAACATGTTAGTACGTCTTTGTCATACCATATTTGACCATTATGTGTAAAGCCCCCAGCAAATTCAGGCTTTCATGCGACTCACCTTTAAGTTGAATCAGCTCTGTCGTAGCCGCTCAGTTATCAGCTGTCGTGTCAGAGGTCTGAATGAACAACTCGACTGGGTCCTCCACCACGCCAGATCGGAAAGGTCGCAAAGCCGTTCTACCAGAGTCAGTGGAGATCCTAGCCAGTTTGGCCACATTTGTTCGAAAATCCAGACATACATGATCGTAAATCGCTAAGTGACGGGGACACAAACAAGTATCCATTCGCTACAAATTGGCATTTATCGTTTAGTGCATGGCGGTGCTTTTGGATGATTAATGTATGAAAAATCGGATTCTGGACGCTGAGAACGAATTCCAGCCGTCGTCCCAAATATGTTGTGACGAAATGCGAGATTCAAATGTGCTGTGAACATTTGTAACATGTGATATCATGTCGCGTTGTGGATACTCCTGTTTGACGATGATCGTAGTAATCATCTTTGCTTCAGTCATTTGCTAAATGAGGAGGTTCATAGCTAAGTGTACAATGTCCGCAACGATTTCGAGCGTACCGATGAATACGAACTACCTGATGTTGATGGAGGGTCGGCACCAAAAGTAACGTAGATGTGAATACACTATGCAATGTTGACACCTCACGAAGTCACAATTCCATTGATTGCTATGCCTTAATCCCCTCGAGTAACCATCAATTTCTCTCCAAATCGAGTTTGGGTTCGTTTTATTCGTGAGCTTCGTCCTACTACTACTTCAAATCATCATTTGTCGGAAGTGGGATGGTAGATTATTTCTGATCCCGATCTAGACTGATACCAAAGCTGTTTGCTGTCAGTTAACTATCAAGGGTCCATCATACCATGTTTAATCATGGATTGTGTGTTGTCATTATATCTCGACCAAAACTGGCTTCATCCACGCGGCTCAACGTAGCTTCTTTGACATTGCTCTTGTAGCCTCTTTACACTTTGGGTTTTCTCATAGCTGGCCTGCAATTGAAGGTCATCGGCCTGATAGGTTTCGCAGATCGTATCCGCAGCGTAGTCTAGTTAGCCATCACAGTGCCCCTTGCGTGTACTAATCAAACACCGTTCATGAAGCTGACAGCTTAGAGTTCCGTGGGAATCTATGCGCAATCGTCGTGGACATAGCAACAGGTTCAGGATAGAGATAGTCTCAACAGTTGGCGGGCTGGCTGAGTTAGTCGGTCACCCTATGGACTAGTCATACAGCGGCGAGTAAGATGGGGTTTTCCACTGATTATTCACGAACAGTAAACGGAAGCGGTGAAGCAGATGGAAATCGGACGAGAGATGAAATCGGGAAGGTGGTTTCGAGTGACAAGCAAACACGCGAATAAGCGGCGATTTGCATCAGTAGAAATGACGGTAGATGTTCCCCCTTTTGTAGTTACAAGAATAATACAGCATAAGTTCAAAGATACTTCAACAATTGCTTCCATTGATTAATTTGCGATTACAAAGGTCTCTACTTTGGCTGTCTTTTGGATTCATTGTTTTTCAATGTTCAGGATGTGGTTGTTGAAGACGATTGTGCCCACTGTAGCTAGCTAGACCCCTGGCCTCGCAATCTTATGTATCATCAAACATCAACGTACCATACAATAGTCTGTTCTAACTGTTACCATATCTACTGTAGCACGGAACAATGCCGGGTAGGCTCTGTCATAACTGTCTGGAGCACGCGACAGTGTTCTGGGAGGCGCCCGGGAGAGTCTGCAGTAACTGCGGTTACAATAATATCTGGTCAATCTTGGTGATGTTAGGTGGCGCCAATCATGTAAAGACTAGTGACTCTTGGTCCCTTGCTCGAGTGACAGGTCCTCCATCAATAAACATACAATGTCAACAATGTTGTCAGTTCTAATGTTTGCTTCTGCATCTGTTATACTACGGTACAGTCGCAGTGTCCAACACTTAGACGGAAGGTTGGCGCAGCGTCTGCCTAATTTACTCATAATTGTAAAGACACTGTCATGAATACAATGGCCTAGTCACAAATGAAGCATGTCCTGTGCATACCACATTCTTGAACCTTTCCCAATGCGGCGTCAGTTCGTTTAGTTCGGCGAAGTGTTACTTGTACGTGGGAGCGCCCGATCTCATGACAGAAGGCTGCGTTCGCACTTCTCACCGCTTTGCTCACCCAACACTATCCTCTCTGTTGTGAAACCTGATAAATACAATGATATACTATGTTGAAGTGCCACGTTCAAATGGGATCATGCATCATGGCTATGTTTGACCGGGCGGAGGGTTTGTTGGACAGATACAACTGGGGGTTCCCCGGGTCTAGTCCTTGGAGCGAGCGTAGGGATCACTGGTACACTCAATACCTAGCAGTTTCTGGTTTGATCTCAAGAGCTTTCGTAACGTTTAATTGGAGGGAGAAATAGGCTGAGTAGTATGACATCGCTAGGGATTAAAGATAGTTTATTATGCTAGGTAAGGCATGATGATGAGTGATACAGTGATTATTGTCCTGCTATCCAAAGTAGTGGGTCGTGCAACACCTGGATCGAACGTACTTTTACAAGCTTTGTACTGATACAACTATTGCTTCATACCAAAGTTTGCCAAATAACCGTAATATTGCACCGGAAACTATTAGAGTGAAATGAGAGGCATCAAACCCATCTGGATTACTAACAGTGCTTGTTCATCGGCTATGTGGGGCGACTAATGCACCGATAGGTCACACACAGTGCGAATTACACGTACTGATTTCTTGAAATGAAACGATTTCATGGTCTTTTTTGGTGACTAAAGCCCACCGGCGGAAGCCTCTGTTTCCGGCGTTATGATAGATCCCACTATAGACTTTCCTGATGTATTCTGTAGTCATGATGTGCGTTTCTCGTCTACGACGCTGTACGGTGCGAACTAGTTCGAACCCTAATAGATGCTGTGCTAGCAGTGCACAGTGCCCCGGGACAGTGCGAGTTTGCATGCCATTTCTTCCTACGCGATTTGCAGAACAGGCATTGCGCCTACATGTTGTTTCTGGGCACCAGTCTGAACTCCAGGTTTCGCACATCGGGACGAGGTGCTTGCTGACCGGTCTCCGCCATAGTGTAGGGGTTCATGGACGGTTGAACGTTTGGCACAGTGTCCCGCACGGTGTCCATGTCACTGGCCGCTGTTGCAGTACCTTGTCCGAAAGGACACTTGAAACGGGAATACTAAGATGGAGGAACATTTGGTGTGTAGAGAGGCACGATCAACTAATGCTAAACCTTCAGGACATAATATTATGAGACGTTATGACATTCACCCAGTTGGCATAGCTCAAAAAGACTAATATATGCCGGTTAATGTTACAGTAGCGCGGAATGAAGTGTCAAGCGTGTGAAGAGATCACGAGAGTATCGGCTGGCATAAGTTTCGATAGCCTTGACGTGAAAACTCAAGCTACACGTGGGAACGTAACGCGCACAGTGCGCATCAAACCCGTCTTTTAGACGTATGGCTTCCGGTCTGCAGAGGTTCACGATTAAATGAACTAATACCGAATGCTCCTATGTGTGGGCTCTCAAACGATATGTCTCTTCAGTCTTTTGATACACTGACGGTGCCATAAATGGCCTACCTGTCGATATGACCACACAGTATATATACTATTCGCACCCTGATGCGCACGGTGCGTTGGGCGTACAGTGCGCTTACACAGTGTTAATAAAGATCACCATTCTAAAGGATGATTTCTAGTCTCATTTATTTCTTTGCACGGAGTTGAAAGTACTCCGTATCGGCTGTCGGCGCCGCGGGCTTTGTTCACTCTATTCTTATGTTTCATAGAGTTCGTCGAAGCTCGTCAACGAGGTTTGAAGTGAACCACACAGTGCGGCGCACTGTTAGTGGAGAGAACGGGCACTGTGTGTCCGTGGGTAGTCCAATCGCGAGACTGGCAAGCTCATGATGGAGTAGGAGTCTCTCCATAGGCTAAGCCTGCATGAGAGTAATGAATAACAGAATAAAAAAAAATGATGGAGTAGGATGAGTCTGGTACTTAGGGGCCCAAGGCAGATATCGGTTACACAAATCTGAACCTCGTATGGCTGCTTTAAGCCCTCGCTAACAGCCGAATCATGGGAACCGGCGTTGGCGAGGTATTGCCACCTTGTTTGGTTAATCATTGATAGGATGGATGAATTCGACACAGGCTCATTAGACAGACCTCTAAGGGCAGAGTAACCGTCTACGGATCCACAGGCTCGGAAAGCGGCCCCTCAGCATAGAAATGGGATCAATATCGAAAGAATCTGAGCTTTGATCATCACGATTCAGTCATGCCGCCCGGTTCACGCGCCGATTGCACGTTCTTGTCTTGTTGCTCGATGTCACATATACCCCTGCATGCCATGTCACGTCAAAGTGCATATTTCAAGACTTGTGTGACTTAGTCCTCTTTAATCTAACCACTCAGTGATGGGAGAGAAATAAGATGATAACGCTGTGTATTTACATCAAAAACTCTTGTTAGAAGTTTAGCTCTACATACGTTGTGCATGTGAAGCGTATAAGAAGGTCTTTGTTAAATTTTGACTGAACTTGTGTTGTATTTCCAAAGTAGCTACAATGAAGGGAATGTCCACTATTACTTATAGTGATCCAATTCCCACTTATCTCCATGCTTGATTGCTACCTGAGACCTTCATCTCTTGACTTCCGTTTTCATCCATCACCACTTCCGTTTTCATCCATCATCACTTCCGTTTTCATCCATCACCACTTCCGTTTTCATCCATCTTTGTTTCCGTTTGACTTCACTGGTACCTCCGATTGAGCTCCATTTTCAACAGTCTTGATATTTCGTGTTACTACCAACATGCATA